>JAECUM010001228.1:0-177929 GCA_016617855.1 Megalonaias nervosa
TTTTAGATCCATTCTACCGAAAACAAGAAATATTTCAGGCATCTGAGCCTCTAAAATTATTCCAATCCGTCCCGCAGATAAAATCCGGATTTGTGTGTGTGAAAGAAATATTGGTAACGGGATCTTAACCCTGCCGCCGTATTAAGATTGGCAAGCGTTCTTCCGGTATCCACTCGGGTCAAAAAAAAAAAAAGAATGTGTAGAATATTTGTTGGATAATGCCTAAAGGAAATTTTTGCGCGCCTTGTAAGTGACCCTTTAATATGGACACATCTTTTAAAATATTATGTTATTACTTTTTTAATTAGACAGGCTTGTAGAATGTAGATAAAATGACTAAACATAGTTGAATATACTATCACACTTCTTGGTTATTGGCTTCCGATGTTATTAGCAACAGAGGATTTTTTTTTTCTTCAGAATTGGAATGTTTTCCGCATAATGAGTATGCAGAATTAAACAATTAACCCATCTTTCTGCTGTGTTTTGAAAAAAATTCACAGGAAGTATTCTAACACATGTACCTTCCACTGTTTTTAAAACTGGTCTTGGGTCACTTTGCAATAGATACTTTGCACATAATGTCATAAACTTTATAATTACTTCCCTTTAATTCACATCCATTTTTGGGGTCATCTTCCTTAGCAGATATATTGGAAACATTATCTCCATTAAAAATTGAATGATTTGAAGACGTCGAAGTATTGAAAAACAAAGAATACTTTTGTAAAGAACCAATATTATCTTCAGAATAAATAATTTATTTATAGTCCAATCTCATAATACGAGTATGTGACAAATTCCAACCCTTTAAATAATGTCAAAGATTCAGGTTGACCCAAAAGATAGCAGACACTTTTCACAAGGGAGGTAAACCTGATTGGAACTGAAAAGGGTCTATTATTGACTTCATGTTATTTACTGCTGAAATTTGCATATTTCCTACATATGGTTATATAGAAATCTTTTGTGAACATTCAGCTTTAACAAGAAATCAACTTTATCTATGGCCCAGGTACTTATGAAGCCGTTCTTTACTCTTTTTTTTACCAAGCACACCCTCCTCAATTTTTGCATTAAATGACATATTCTTCACTCATACATGAGTTGAAATTAAATGTTACTCTTAAAATAGAATGGGTTTTCTGCATAATTTGAGTGTGCAGAATTCAAAGAGGATCATGTTATGATATCTTTTGAAATAAATTCAAAGAAAGCATTCAGACACATGTACCATCCACAATTTTTAATATTGGTTATTGGTCCATTTGCTCTAATTAGACTGTTTTACAATTAACATATATACTCTCTTATAAGAAGAGTCCAAATGCAAACTACATTGATCCAGATCTGCCAGCACATACTGTGCTGGCACATCTGAGTCTGTACAGTTTGTTAGGAGTAGAACCAACAGCATTGACTCAGATTCGGCTTATGTGGTTATGTGAGAAAGCTTGCCAGTAGCTTCTTGTGGGTTGGTGGTTCTTTCCAGGGTTTTCCCGGGTTCTTCCTCCACCATTTATACTGGCCGCCATGAATAGCCTATCTTGTGCTGAAAAAATGGTGTTAAACCCTACAACAACAACAACAACAGCATAGATCCAGATCTCTAGGTGCTTTATGCTCTTTCAGATCAGGATCTTTGTTCTTTGCAGGTTGACTTGACATGTAAACAAGTATATACAGTATGCCGAATGGCAAGTTCTTCATGTTAGAACAATATAGGTGGTAGTTTCTTTTAAATGAATGGTTAGAACTAATTTTAATGTTAATGTATTGAAAATATATGGAAAGCTGATCTTGCAACTTGTCACCCGATCATCTGCAGTGTGTGTCTCTGACCTTTTCAACTGCAAAAGGAATATCTATAAAAACTCTATAAAGTACATTTCCATGACTTGGTTGTTAAAGTGGTTGTTTTGATTGTTCTTCAATCTTGAAAACTTGCATAATTGAATGCAAACCATATTTCTAATCAGATTAATCCAAAGGCATGTTTTCTCACTCAAGCTCAACTATAACATCAAAGGAATCAGTAGTTTATATATATATATATATATATATATATATATATATATATATATATATATATATATATATATATATATATTCTATGAAGCACAGGCTGAGTTCTTGGATACCCAAGGATTCCTGTCTGACATGTTGACACTTGGGTCATGGATCACATATATTGACAGTGGAAACATGCAGCTCATCAATTATTTCAGATTTATGTAAAATCACTCCCACTTTCCATCCCCCTTTTACAAGGTGTGATCAGAATAACATAATCTATATCCATAGTACTATCATTGACCTAAGTTTCATGCATCTATTTCAAACAGTGTAGGAGGAGTTTAAGGATATTAAATGCACATTGTACATAAGGTTGACAAAAGATATTCTGATGTTCAGTTGTGTACAGAAATAATTTTAAACATGAATATTGTGCAGTCTAATAAAGTTTGAAGTGGTACTCAAGTAAATGTGCCAGTACCAAAATGGAGACCAAAGTTGTTACTTTAAGTGTGTTTTTGATGGTTAAACAGATGCAAACAAAGAGTTTTAAAAATACCAAGTAGAAATATACAAAACAGAGTTTAATGCTACTACCATATGTATGGTATTACCTAAAAGAAGACTGATATAAGTGGTCATCAGTGTGAATGAGGGAAAATGATATATGTGCCTGATTATAATTGCTTTTGGAATTATTATTTTGTTAGTCTTATTAAGTAGATAAATAATAAATGTACTTTAAGATCTCAAACATTACAGATTTCATACATTCATTTCTTTTGTTTCAGTTATTTTTCAGTCTTTTCTGGTTTGTTTTAATTTGGTCTGGTTATTCAGCCTAGGGTTGGTAAGGAAAGCAGATTCAAAAATTGAAACTTTTGTCCTTAATTTATTTTGATTCAATCTTTAACTATTATTTTTATAAGTCGAGTCCAACTGGAAACCTCACAGACCTCAATCTGCTATTGAAAATGTGCCAGTTTGTTAGGAGTAATCAGAAAAACAAACAACATAGACTTGGATCTGCTGGTGCATTGTGCAGTGGCAAATCAGGGGCCATCTTGTTTGTGGTTGGACATGACTTATAAGCGAGTATATATGATAACCAGTTTTTGCACCAGATAAAAACTCACAAATTTTAAATAAAATGTAGGAATATATTCACAGTAATCCAATTAATTAAATCAGTGATTTATCATTTTATTGAGACTTTGTCTTTTTTAGGATGCAGATGTATTGTGGCATTAACATTGGGCCATGGATGTCAGGCCAAAGATTCTAACTCTGCGGGATCATCCTGGGTTTAGGCACCCACATCACACAAACAGAGCTTTTGAGACTCTAAATATGATGAGACGGTATTTAATTCCTTTAATAATCCAATAAAATTATTCAGTGCACTTAATTCTCTTTGATTATGCCATATTCATTTCATCTAATTTGTGCATGCCTCTTTAATCCACAAGTTTAATTTATGGTATATATGTTACAGTCAAGTTCAGCATGTAGTTATCTGTGTGATTTTGGAAGAATTATCCTTGCATTTAGGGTTTGTTGTTTCTTCTTCAAATATGTTACCCAATCATAATATCATAGGAGAAATACTACTACCTCATGAAACAAGCTCTCCAAGATTAAAACTTTTAGCTAAAAAGCTACAAGTTATCAGCCAACAAGGTGACAGTTAGAGTGATCTCCCATCAATACTGAGATTGGTGCCAGAAATCCCATGAAAAGAATCACAGCATGAGTAAGCTACATATATAGAGTGGTCTTGCACATGGTCTAAATCTGTAAGACAGAAATAGAGCAGACAATATATACAGGTGTAGTGTAGCATGCATCCTGCTTTATGAACTTAGGTGTGTCAGCGCAGAGCTACACACTGTGACAATTACCTATAAAAGGGCACGTGCAGTTAAAGAATTAGTGCATTGCAATTAATACTTATGAAGTGGATGCTAAATTATTAATTCTAATTACGAGTTACCTGAAGGAAGGCTAATTTTTGACTGCTGATACAGGTAAATCTCTGAAGTATTACTTATAGCAACTATGAAGTGGATGATATGAGTAAACAATGTATAGAAAACTTAAATGTAGCCAACCATTGCTGAAGCTATGCATTGATATAAACAATTTGGGTTTTTTTAGTACACACCATACTGTACACATTAAAAAGGCAATGAACTGTCATTTTTGATACTTATCAAGTGGATGCTTCAGTATCCATTGTAAGACAATGTTACCTGTGGGAAATGCCCCAACTCAGTGAAGCATCATGTATATACATGTAACTATGAAGTGGAAGCCAAGACTAGATAATATAGAAAACTTACCTGTATGTATCCAGATATAGTAGAAATTATACAGCAATATTAAGTAAGTTTTCTTTATCACACATCAGACCTGCACTTAATATGGTTAGAGCATGGTTAGAGCAGTGTGAGGGGATGTTATCACAATCTGTGCAGGTAACTATCTAGGGCACCTAAGTGTATGAAGATGGCAAAGTGATAACACAGAAAAGTCAGAAACTGTCATCAATGAAAGAAAGAACAGAAAAGTTGGAAATTTATTGACAGTATACTTCCCTTTGAAGATGAAACAATTCCAGCTTGTTTTAAGGTAGAAAACTTCCAAACTCCTTGTATGGATTTTGCAAGGCCTCTGTTTGTAGTGTGCTGCCATCACCTACACTCTTTTCCAACTACACCACTCCCTTGATAACTCGCGCCCAGATAACTTGCGAACCCTCTTATAACACGGTGTCCAGGATGGCTCCCGATTTTTTTCCAAAGAAAATATATTTTAAAATGTGCTGAACATTAAAAAAATTGCGATAAGAATTGGTAAATTGGTAAATTGGACCTTGATACATAGCTCGTTTTATCATCGAAAATGGTGATTATAGCCCGTAAAGATAGAATCCATATTGTGAAATTTGCAAGTTCTAATAGGATATCACATATTATGTTAATTTTTTTCAGAGAAATAGTTGTCAGTACACTGTAAATAAACAGTCTGGTGAAACAGCGATCAACAAAAAATTCTGGTAAATGCTAACAGGTGGCAACAGAGAATGAAATAAACACCAATTAAATGTCTTGCTATGTGATATTCATGTTCTAATCCTTTAATTTTGCTTCATTGTAAACATTATAATTGCAACGTATTCTGTTCTATGAAAACATGAAAGAGTCAATTGACCGTCACATCGAAACCCGTGAGTACTTCTGTGAGAACCTAATTACATGCCGGCTTTGTTTTGATCAACAGCTTGGGGAAGTGTTTGTTGCATTAAAAAATCAATTAAAAGAGACCTGTGTTGTTTTATCACTTTGAATATGTCTTTTGTATTAAATCAAGCAAGGGAAGTACAATAAAACAAAATTCAAAGGCATGCCAAGAGGAGCATAAGTTCTTGTGGTCATTACCGTTCTCAAAATTCATTTTATTTGACCAATCGAAAATGGTTTCACATTTTTATGTACTTAACATCATTAAAGCATATAATATCAGTAATGTATCCTGATCATTTGTAAATGTGATCATGGAGAGCAAAGGAAGTAAGCGAAAGGTGTACTCAGTGACTGAAAAGCTGTGCATCATAGATATGGTTCATAATGGCAAAGCGAGATCCGACATTTGCAATGAACTAAATATTAATGAGTCAACATTTAGAGTATGACTTGAGGATGAACAGAAACTTCGGGATTACTTACACGATGTTGATTCAGATGATGGGATCAAACGAAAACGAGCACAGACTGCAAACGATACCGAATTAGATGATGCTGTGTACGCATGGTTCACACAGCAACGTGAACAAGGTTTTTCCATCTCTGGAACAATTCTCAAGGCCCAGGCAGTAAAAATGGCAGAAATCATGGAGAATGAATCTCATTTTAGGACAAGCCATGGATGGCTTTGGAGATTCCAGCGCCGACATAGAATTAAACAAAATTCATTGTCAGGAGAGATATGCTCAGCGAATCAGGAAGCCGCATGTAATTATCCATACCAGCTCAGAGAGATAATCATCCGTGAAAATAGACAGAGGCGGCAGAGAAATCAAAGAGTAACACAAAAAAAATTAACAGATTTTTTCAAAATGTGAAGTGATATTTGTCAAACGTGTCACAAACTGCAAGTATTATCGTGTTCTAATTTACGTTGTTTTAAATTTGTAGACCCATTAAATTCATGTTGTTAATGGTTAACCCTTGTGAATTTATTTTTTTATTTTTTATTTTACTTCTTCCGCAATCAAATCTACCTTTCGTTTGATCAACATTGTTTTCTCGAAATGAGTGTCGATCTTTTGTATAAAAAAAAGTCTACTTTCGATCAAACAATAAAACTAGAATGTATCCAATTCAGCACAAAAATTTGTGACGTAGTACACAATGTGTGAAGTCGTACATGTGTTAAGCAAACGGAAACCATGTGGAATAATGTTTTGATGATCTCCTCAATATACTGTAAGTTATCCTGAAATTAATGTTACTCTGTGAGGAAAAAAGTAAACAAAGTACACCGCTATGAAGAGATATTTATTCACAGTTAATCTTAGCATGATTATTAATTGAGTATTCAACACTGTAACATGCCAACCCACCCCCACCCCCCTTTTGCCTCTACATCGATCCCTTTGTTAGTTTTGTTGTTTGTTATAGGTCCCTCGATAACTTGCGCCCTTGCTTATAATGCGGTCAATGTTTTTGGACCCCGTTGTGCGCGAGTTATCGAGGAAGTGGTGTACTTCACAGGCAATACAAGAGACATCAGCTTCACTACCTTTATCCAAAAATGATGAAGCTGGCTCTTAAGATTAGAGATCTAAAAATTTTGGGAAATTTGTACTGGGTACCCGTCAATCCTAATGATCGATTGCCCAGGTACCTGATCAAATGGAAATTGTATTAAATGTGAACCTGAACTGCTTTGTTGTAGGTTCACACATGCCAACCCCAAAGAGAGGTATAAGTGTAATTTATTACTAATATCAGTGGCAAAAAAGCATAATCTGATAATAAAAAGAGCAGTTTGTATATGACATGCTGTAATTACAGAAAACTGTACGGAGAACATATATGTTTATTTTATTTAACATATATTTAATTTTGCTACTTACCTGGATCTGCAGTTAAAATTTTTGTCACAAATCGGCTAAATCCATGTAGATTAGTAGTTAATACAAGAGTACAGACACAAATGAAATTGAGAAATTATTTATGCATGACACTCACTTTAACTAGTCAAAATGTCAACAGTAACTTTCGCGAATACTCGTCAAGTCCACAAATGATGACTATTGTAGTATCCTCGACCTGCCATAGTTCGTCCCTTAACAATGGTCCAGTGCAACATGTTTTTAAGTTTAACAAAATCCCTCTCCTCTAACATTTTTCAGTCATATAACATTAACAGTCACATCGATACAGCCCATTTTTTCAAATGATATCTGGCAACATTTATTTTCAATTTAGAGTGGTCCGTTATGTATATAGTATCAAAATAGAATGAATCTGTGACAATTGGTTTCACATTCAAGAATTCCATCTGTTTTCCTGGAACTGTTTCATGTAAAATTAATGCAAAAATTACCATATTTACACATGTGGTCAATTTTTATTAGATTTCTTTTTTGCAGTGTTATTAAATAACAAAGATTTCCCATATATTTAAATATTTCAGCAAAAAAGTTCATTCTGTATAGTTGTCCATTTCATTCATGTTTTCCTAACATGGTATAAGAAGTGCATATTATGGTAACCAAATTTTGTGTTGCCTTTGCCATGACAAAAATATCTGTCTTGGGATTCCTGCTAATAAAAAAAGTGTCCACTAAACAAACATGTGAACAGTGGCCCTGACTTGAACAGCTAATACTCAATCCAGGGCCACAAACTTGAGGCAGAAATGGCATTAATTAAACCGGACATTTATATTGTGCTTTTATTTGAATTACAGTACCTATTTAAATTTTAATTTTGTCAAATATTTCCTAATCAGTATTTACTATCGCAGTCAATGAAAGGTATTGACATAGCTAATGTCATCAGGATCTCAGAACAAGCATGTTTAAGTCTCGAGAGAAATGGCACACAAACCGTGGACTGGCACAAAGTTAGGATGGTCTAGCTTTAAATATCAGCATTGATTCTTACATAGGTTGCGCGAGAAAGGAGAGAAGTGTCCCCCCTTGTATTATTATCTAGTACATGTATGACAAGTAAATTGTAAGTAACCATCTGAGCCAGTGTGAATGAATGCACACACGACTCCTCGAAGTGTAATCATTATTTTGTGTCTTGATCTGAACTTGGAATACTTTTTTCTTTTTTTTATGGGTACCCGGTTGTTCATTGTATTACCCGGGTTATTATTAATGGGCGGGTACCCAGGTACTTTGGTACCCATTGGCATTTTTACATAAGATCCTTTTGTCGTTATTAGATCTTACTATGATGTAGGAAGAGAGCCGTACAGGCCTAGACTGATAAAGTTTCATGCCCACTCTGATCTGTCCTCCTTATTCCTCTACAACACCTGCCTGGTCTATAGTTCCAACATCAGTTTATTATTGACTAAGAAAGAATCATCTTTCAATTGCTTCCACAATACTTTCAATTGCTTCATCAGTCTGACAGATTTACTGACAGTTTGGGTAGCTTACATGATCAATTACAAGTCCAAAGCATCTACGGGATCTTTTTCTCACAGATTCCTTTCCTTGAATTGTAGTCGGTGATTCTACAAGCCCTACACACAGCTTTTCCATTTGGATACCCAGCAGTTGATGCATAATGTCATGATCATGGGGTCAATAGTGGATCTAGTATCTGTGGCAATTTTTCAGTAGGCAGAACACAGCTTACCTTCACTCACCCTGATATCTCACTGATATATGAGGGAGCCTGCTTATGGAATGGTCCACTTCTTAAATATAGAGGCCCATCATACTAAGGCCATGTCTGTAACAGCGCTATGAACTTACAACTGGTGGAACAAGAGGCAATGCTTTCAATCACCACCTTTCTTAATGACCATCATAAGGCCAAGCTACTCTTGAAAACCTTAATCATCTCTTGATCAGGTTGATAGAATCTGCAAACAAGCCACCAAGGATACCTTCTTTCCCTCCCTCTCAGTCTAGCTACAGCAATGGGATCTGCAAGGCAGTCAGTGAAAAATCATGGGGACGTCCCTAGAGCACATGCTGCTGGGAAGCAGTCCTACCAAATTTACAAGTGTCGAAAACCACAGTTCTCCTGAACTTAAGTGCCCAAGAAGCAAAGGGTGGGTGATTATTGTTTCTCTCCACAAGACTCTCCTATCTCAAATGACATCACAGATCCCTGTAGGGGAAAGGCTCCAACCTTTTGCTTTCAAATGGAGAAGATTTGCTATAATAACATATGAACCAGACATGTGGTTTCTAGGGTATTCAATATCATGTTCAGTGCACCTCTTCCTTTGCCCAGGGTTCCTTCAGCTGCAAACATGGCACTTTTCACTTGGTCGTTAACTTGAGTGAATTCAGTCATCTCTTTTGAGCTCTTTGGTTCACGATGGAATGCAATAATATGTTCTAAACGCTGTCCGTTGGGGAGAAAATGCAGTCAGTGTGGAGTTCCAAGAATCATGACTTCACTTCCCCACTCACACAGCTTCTAGGAAGCTCCTCTGATTTACCTACATAAGTGAAAGACTATCAAACAGCAGGCGAGTTATATCTTGGAGCACGACATTATATCAATTGTTACTCTCAGTCTGCTTGTCAGCAAAGACATCTCTGACCTCATACCATTTCAAGTTTGGTCATCTAGGTCAGAAACTCATCATTAAAGTAAACAGAGTACATCTCCCTCAGGAATGAGTTTGAATTAGTACAGTGGTGGATTCCTTGCCTTTACTAAACAATCTAGCTGCTAGAGAATCATTTTACCTGCTAGGTTTGCACAATGTGGCAGACATTTTAGTCCTAGATCACATTCTTGGGCTCCCATTACAATGAGTCCATATTGAGGCTGAACCATTGACCATTGGACCAGCTTTCACAATCTGCACAATATGAGGCTCCATCTCAAAGGTTGGGAAACCTCACTGGACTCAAGTCAGGGATACCTTTGCAAGTAAAACATTTGGCAATCATGATCTGAACAGATGTGAACATGGGGGACTGAGAGGGCAAATCTTCTATCATTTTGATATGCTAGGGGAGTGTGGCCCCCTCATGATCATTATTTATATATAAACATTGTCGAGAATTAAACTATTCCAAATGCTTTTCATTGGTGGCTGGAGAACCTACATGGGAATGGAGTTCTAATTCTGTCCGGCAACTCCACTGTGGTGACTCATCTCAAGTGGCAAGGCGGAACCAAGTCCCCAGACCTTGTATTCTTGTTTGGGATTTTCTAGAGTTGTGTCTTAAGTGACACGACCAAGTCCCAGTTTGACATGCCTAAGGTCAGCTAGCGTATTGGCAGACTCATTGTCCCACAAGAACTAATACAAAAGTAATGGTCTCTTCTTCCCTTGGTTTTCACTCAATAGGTGCCTGATTCTGATTACTGGAATCTTGGACCAATGACCTCATCAGACTTGCAACAGAATCTCCAGGAAAATCAAGACCCCTCTTCTGCTCAAACATCCAAAACAGCATGAGTTTCATTCCAACCCAGAATTACTGAACCTGCATGTCTGGATCATATTAATGTAGTCCTCAGGAACAAACTGTTCTCCCAACCAGTGGTGGATTTCTCACATTGGTGTTATCATGAACCTTTTATGCCACTGCAGGCATCCATACATCAACAGCTAACTTCCTATGGCTCTTCGATGAGAAACAGTTTGCACCAGTCACAATTAAAACGTACCATTCCTTAATCACTGGTACACTGTATTATCTTGGAAGAGAAGATGTTTGACAAACCAGACCATTTCGATCTTCTGTACATTTTTTATTACAAACATCCAATGATGTTGGATCCTTGCCAAAGTGGAATCTGTCATGGTTATTAACCAGGCTGAACATGACACCATTTGAACCAGTGTCATGAATTTCATTGGTTCACCTTTCATGTAAGACCTGCCTCCACACTGCATTGGCAAACGGCAGGCAGAATCAGCAAATATATGCCCAGTTAGTGGACTCGTCTACTTGCAGTTCTAAGAAGTATCACTCATGATGGACCCTGCTTTCATTGCCAGCACGCTACCAATCATGCGTAATCAGACTTTGGTAATAATTCCTGTCTCTGCTGAACACTTCATCTCAAGGTCATCTACAGGACCCAGTGCAAGCTCTGAAGTGGTACTCGTGTCAAGGGAGATCACGACTCATCTTAACCACACAGAGGGAAAGAATGATACATCAACAGAGACACTTTGATCCTGGATGAAGTGTGTTACTTGTTCCACATTTTAGAAATAACCCCACATCATTGAATATGTTTTTCATCCTGGCTCATGAATTTAAGACTGTCACCACAAACAAGTGAGTGAAACTGTTCTTTGTTTTTAAAAGGCTCATCTTGATCTGGTAGGACCTAGAGCTGAGGCACAGAAGGTTACCTTCTCAGGTCATTCGTCAACTTCATAAGAATGTAGCTTCATGACTTCCAATGGATTTGTGAAAGTGAACATTTTCCCTTTCAAAGCCACTCCACTGCCTATGGATTCTATTTTCCACTCAGGTTATCTAGAACCTGACTCACATGCCTTACTGGACCTAGGATGGTCTCTCTGGGGGTAAGGGGATGTATCTCCCACCACCTCATACCTCTTCTCCTAAGGTATTTATGAACAGATAATGTATTTGAAGAAACCAGTCATTTTAGTAAAATATATTTCTTCAGTAATACTTATCCAATCATAATAAACATGTACCCTCCTCCCAGCTTCCTGTAGTTACATCCATGTAGGGAACAGTGAAGAATTCATTGAATTTTTTTGCCAATCCCAGTATCAAAGGGAACTTACTCTCACTAAGGTGGGCAGATAGTTTTTAACTTAGCTGAAAGGATTTAATTTGGGAGGTCTGGATTTGCAAGGTAGTAGTAGTTCTTCTAAGGTATTATGATCGAGTAAGTATTATCAAAGAAACATATTTTACTAGAAAAAATATTTTTTTGTTTACAAAAAGGAAAAATGATAAAGTAGCTTGCTTCTGTCAAGCAGAGGAGAGTTAGTGTACTTAACCCTACCTTGGTATTGATGTTGTAGGCATCAACACATTTGGAAGTATATATGTATGTATACCATCACTACATCTCAACCATTCTTTCTTCCTAGGTCCTATGCAATCATTTTGGAGTGGGTTTCATTGCAACCTACCCACCGGGGTTGTGCTGAAGTAGCTAACTGTGTACACACCTGTACCTTAGATTTACATTCTTGGTTAATTGTTCACATAGGTTTTTTGTACTCGTTATACATACTTTTTATACCTAGAATCATGAAACTTGGTGAGGAGATGCATCTTGATGAGTAATACAGCCTCATCACTAAAGTAGGTCACTGTGATCCATATTTCATGCTTCACTATCGTAGGTAAAATTCTCACTCTCTGTTCATGCATCAAGTTAGATGACTGTATGCATTTCTTTTCATATGAAACCCATACAACAAAAGGTCACTGTGACTAACATTTGATATTGTGCTGGCTTTGGTTAAGTTTTTACATTTAGCTCATGGCCACATAGATTTATTACACTCCTTATACAAACCAGTTATGAGAGACTACCTGTCTTCAGAAACTGCTTTTTGTTGGCAGAAGTGGTTTTATCACAAGACAGGTTTTACTTTATCAACATAAAGTTTTCAGTAAAAGCTTTCTTATGATGTCTGGTTGGTTCTAAATGAAAATGGTACTGATCTGATGTCCAGTATGGATGCCACACTAGCCATCTTGGAATTTTTATTATTGGTACTCTTCATAAATGGATAGTCATACAGACATGGAGTTTTCACCAAAATACTAATTATGATGCGTAGTTGGTCCTAAATGAAAATGCTGCTGATATCACATCATATGTGGACCCCGTGGCAGCCATCTTGAAATTCTTGTTGTTGCTACTTCTGCACAGTGGACACTCATATCAGCATGAGGTTTTTACTAGAGGACTTCATATGATTTCTAGTTGGTCCTAAATGAAAATGGTGCTGATCTGAGTTCCTATGTGGAAACCATTGTGGCCATTTTGACAGTCTTGTTATTGCATTCATCCTAGATGGATGGTTATATGACATCAAGTTTTCACCAACAGACTTATGATAATGTCTTGTTGGTCCTAAATGAAAATGGTGCTGATCTGAGTTCCTGTATGGAAACCATTGTGGCCATTTTGACAGTCATGTTATTGCTTTCATCCTAGATGGATGGTCATATGACATCGAGTTTTCACCAACAGACTTGTTATAATGTCTAATTGGTCCTGAATGAAAATGGTGCTGAACATCCAGTATGGTTACCATAGCAGTCATCTTGTAAATCTTGTTTTTGTTACTCCTTCTAAATGTAGGGAGCTGTGGTGACCAGTGGTTAGCATGCTGGACTCATGACCAAGAGTGTGCAGGTTAGAGTCCTGCCGTTGAATCAGCCTGGGTCAGCTACCATGGTGTGCCCGTGGGAAAGGCACTTTACTCCAGTTGCCTTGACATTAAGTAATCTACTTGTGTTGCTGTGCTGTTAAGTACCAAACCAAACCGTCTAAATGTAAATTCATAACAATGTTGGGATTTTAGCATAAGGCTGATTATGGGATTTAGTTGGTCCTGAATGAAAATGATACCAATTTGACATCCTGAAACTCCCATTATTGCTGTGTGTCCTGAATCAATGCTCAGATCAACATGGGGTTTTACCAAAATACCTCTTGTAAGATTTAGTTGGTTCTAAATGATGCCAATCTTACCTTTAGTATGGCCACTACAATGACCATCTTGAAAATCTTGTTATCACTACTGATTATGAATGGATGGCTGTATTCTTGTTCAATTTTTTGCCAAAAGACTTCTAATGATGTCTAGTTCATCCTAATTGAAAATGGTGCTGATTTAACATCTAATATGGCCATCACTTTGGCTGATTTGAAAAAAAATTTTTGCTCTGAAGAATATCAGAAATGGTTTCACTCCCCACAGTTAAAATGAAGAAATGATCTTGTCTTGAATTCTAGGGAAAACGTTTTTCAGCTAGTAAAGCATCAGTCCTGTCAAGGGACTCCTGTTTATAGTATTTCTACTTTGATATCGTAGAAAAGACTGTTCTTTTTTATTGTTTTGTCTCTTGCATACCTGGTCACATTGGCCAGCATTTTGTCAGTCAAGGTCACTTTAGTATTAATTTATTTTCTCGATGATAGTCAGTGTTTACAGTGGCTGCTGGAGACTATTAAAAGCTTCATAGATGTGAGCTGTGTACTTGTTGATTACATTCAGGTTTTAGAGAATTCAGTGAATGGCTGTGCAACGAAAATTCGTAATAAACACTATGGCAGGCAAACCTTAACTTTTAAGTGCACACCTGATTTAAAGTATTCTCCACTTATTTTTACATAAGTCATGCAGGTTTGTTTTACATTACTTCCAGAGCAAAACCTTTTACAAGTTTGATCATTTAGAGGACAGCATGCTTTTCTTTCAGGATATGTATATGTTTTTAATGCCCAGCTACAAATGTGGAATGGCAGTTAGTGTTTACCTTGCACATATAGCCAACTATTGCAGATTTAATGTTTTGCATTTAGGCCAGTTCCTTATAAAATGTATATGCATCATACAATCCATGGATAGCAAAATTTTCTTCTCTTTACTTTCATTGTTTGAATTCATAATAACCTCTTTTGAGAAATCCATTAGACAGTGTGTAGTATCATTCATCCAGACTCTCCAGTGGCTCCATTACATCTCCAACATTCGAGGATCTGGTAAAATATTTCATTGATTGTTGTTATCAATAGAAGGTGTCTTGGTCAAACTAAACAAAAATATTTTGCTATCTCAAAACTTATCAAGACATACTTTCAACGATTATTGATGCTTTTGTCATTTTTAAAGCTTGAAATGACATTTTTTTAACTCCATTTCTGATGCAGGGGACATGTTTCAATCATCCAATGAAATTATTAATGTTAATGAGAAACATATTATGCAGTCATCAAAATAATGTTTTGCATCACCTCGTCTCATCAGCCAGTCAAATCACTTTCAAAATTGGGAAAGCCTTGTTTTGGTGTTGTAAAAAATGGTTTTTACCATATTTTTGTTTGGCAGAGATCTCGTGGAGTCACATGTTAGGTCTGGTTAAATGAGATTAGATGTGATATTTGCAGATCTCAGCAGCTTTGTGATGTGGTGCTTGTTGCTGACACGACAGAGATCAATGCCCACAAGGTAGTGCTAGCATCGTGTAGTCAGTATTTTTTTGCCATGTTCACTGGAGACCTTGCTGAAGCCAAGGCAGATAGAATTACCTTGCAAGAGATTGACCCTAAAGCTCTAGTGCAGCTTATAGACTTTGTCTATACCTCGGAGATCCATGTGACTGAGGACAATGTGCAGGTACATGCAGAATTTACCTGCAAAAATAAAACTTAAAGATCAGTCAGGTCTATGCTAAATCATGTCTGCCGTTAGTCTACAAATTAACAGATGCCTAATGAACACTGTGACCTCTTGCTTTTGATCACATGCTAGTGGACAAGTGAGACCTAGTAGTTGCATTTCTGGTAGTGATGGCATTATCATCAATAAGTTTGATATGGCTTTGGTTGATTTTTTTTTATCATTTGAGTGCTAGCTCAATATGCAGGGCTTAGGCAATGCTTTATACTTCCACCATGTCAATGTAAGGGGTATATATTATTATTCATGTCTATCATTCATTTCATGTCACAGATTTCATGTCCTGTGCATTAACATTGAAAGGATGTATATATTGAAACCAAAATTTGGTATTGGATTTACATTAACATGACTAAGGTCAAGTTCGATTTTCACCATTTTATACACACTTTTATGGAGTAATGGCTCATGTCTGACATACATAACTTTACCTTTCAATTTAATTTCTTCTCAATAACTTGTGAAGGAATTCATGGACTGAAATAAAATTTGGTAAGGAGACTTTACATGATAAGACCTATGTCATGATTGATTTTTAACATTTTCTGAACAAAATGTATATAGTTATGTCCACTGTTTATTTTATAACTTTGCATTAAATTAATGTGCAGTAACTTTTGAATGACTTTATGGATTGAAAATAAATTTGGCATGAGGTTTTGTATTAAGAAGTCTTATGTCAAATCTGATTTTTACTATTTTATGAAATTATGGCATGTTTGACTTGTACTTTTGCCCTTTAATTGCAATATAATAGCTGGGGTATCCATGATATATGGAAATATTTTTTTATGAAGTTATGACCCCTGTTTGACTTGGCACTTTGCCAATCAGTTTCTGTGCAATCAATTTTGAAGGACTTCATATATTTACACTAAATTTGGCACATTTCTAGTAACAGTCAACACTGTATTTTTAACGTTATCAGGTAATTCTTATACTTTAACAAAAACCATGCATTTTTCATAGCAATTTTATGTCTTCTATTAAGTATATTTTGAAAATAATTTTTTTTAGATTTGTGAATCATTTCTGAGTAACCATATTGATGATAATTTTGAATCATTTCCCAAGTAAACCAAATAAAGACCAGACATTTCATATGAATTGATTTAGAACAAATTCCATCAGGATTCCCAGTGACTTTTCTTAATCTGTTGTCAGTTCACTTGCTTTATTTTGGTGAGATGTGTATAAAATAAATGATTTTCAACTCTGATTTGAATGCATGTATACATTAATTTGCCTGTCCATCCAGTCTGTCATCAATGACTTTGATACATTTCTGATGCACAAGACGTGACAATAATTAACACTTACATTGGATCAGAATACTGCCAAAACTCAGTTTCTTGGTGGAAGACAGAAATCCTAGTAACAAAAATGGCATCATAAAATAGGAATATTTTCTCTGTTGTATTGCTGGATTTGGAATTGTAGGTTAGAAAAATCTTTTAAATAAAAAGACAGTTTCTTGCTGCAAGATAGTTTGGTATGCTAAAATTTCTTATTTTAAGTTAGTGGATAATTAGACATTTCTTACTTTGATAAAATGTTTCTCATGACAAGATAATAATACCCTCATGTCAAGAAATAATGCAGCACTTGTTTCTTATTAAAAAAGAGAAATTTATTAGTCTAGAAAAAAACATCTTAGCTGAAATAAATATCTTAATATGATATTATTTTTAAGATATTGTAAGAACAAATGTCAATTTACACAACTCTAAATCGTGAACATGGATGCATTTCAAGAAATGAAAGTTTGCCTATTGTTTTGTATATGGTTTCAAAAGATCACCCATCACATATGTTCTTAAATGAAGACAATGCATGGAAGTTCTTAAATTAACGATAGCTAAAAATAGTGAAAGCAGTTCTTACTTTCCAAGTACAAGAAATGTAACCTTAGAGGACAAACATTTCAATAAAAAAATAAAACTTTGGAAAAGCAATTGCTTTATTACTAATTTTTTTTCTGATAACAAGACAGAAAATTTTAACTTGAGAAATTATTTGTGGAAGAGATAATTTGATCATTAATTTTTCTTTTTGTCTTGATGAAAATCATAGCTTCACCCCCGAGTAAATGTGAATAGTGTAACACAAACACTATTGACGTCCATCTTTATGAATGCATTATTTAAAAGTTTCTGATTTCAGAAATTTAAAGACATCATATTACCTTGTTTTGACTGATGCTGTGAAACTCCACTATAACATGGTAGTTTGTGTCCACCAAGTGCTGCTGTATTATTTAACTTGTCATGTTATATTAGGACAAGTCAGTAAATGAACTAAAAACTATATTGTATGACTATCTTTCTGGATGGGTAAAAAAAAGTGTGGGTGGCACAAAACTATAGGCCTTATTGGTACATTCACTAACATTAACTGATTCATCTTCAACCAGAAATACGCCAGGAGTGATTACTTAAGTTAGATATATTTTGTTGCAGAGAGCCATGCATTGGTACATGCATAAGTAAGAAAATTAGCAGCTGAATAGTGTAAATAATTAACATACATGCATGCTCTCCAACTGATCTTATGTAGATAGTACATAAAATGATTGCATCGGAAATGTGCATTAAGAAGCATTGATTTTAGTTTTGAATCTGAATACTTAATTAGACACAGGCATTTCTAATAAAAAATTTTTGTATTTAAGCTTGAAAATTAAATATAATAAACTGAATATGGGTATTGACCTAATTGTGTACTTAAGATAGACATAGAAACATGTGTGAAACTGCCTTAGGGATTCTCTTTAAAATAGTGCATTGTGTCTCTATGCTGGTCTGAACCAAGTTTGGGAGGAGCCATTTAATTTCATGGTTAAAAAGCATGCATATATATGAATCAGTCTTGTAAAGATAGAAAAAAATTAAAGACAATAAGCACTGTATTGATTCAAATATATGTTTATAACAAGTAGTTTGACTTTACACAGCTTCACATTAAAAACTGTCTTAGTTCTTTTTTATAAATTATATTGATTACATCGATGACATCAGTAAGCACGCTTGATTACAATAGTAAATTCCCCACTCTTACAACATAAATGCTTCTGTTCCAGTCAGCTTCCAATTAAAGTACAATGGTAGCCTTCACATTTCAATGACAGTTGGTCTGTGTATATCAGAGTGATTCAGTGGTGACATCTGCATTTCTGACAACATTTTAAGAAATTAAAAAAGGACAGAGACAGTTTTTAAGCATATGGATATAGCAGCTTTAATTTGATTGTCAGTAAAGCAAGAGTCAGATGGGACAGTTGCATCAACCATTTGTTGTGGGATTAATGTTGATGATTTGCATATAGAATATTATGTAGGTTGATTAATGTGACTACGTGTATATGGGTGATGATCTTTGAACAATGGTATTGTTTAGTACATGGGTGTATATGCCAGTTGACTGTGAAGGCATTAATGGTCTATTATTTTCCCTGTATTTTGTAATAGTTTATACAGTGTATTGAAGACAAACACAGGGGAGAGTTATTATTGTTGTTGATGGTGGTTCAGTACAAATTAGGTTAAGCTGATGTCTTTCAGACATAACCTGTCAACAAAGTGAAGTGATGGACTATTGACATATTTGCATTGAACATTAACAAATAAAAACTATTCAATTAAACGTAGATAAACATTTTTGCTTCCAGAAAATAATACATTTAATCAGATTAACAGATGAAATGCTCATTTACTTTGGCACTACAATTTTGTGGTAATTCAAAAATCAATCTGGAGAAATCATTGGAAAGGTT
Source organism: Megalonaias nervosa (assembly GCA_016617855.1). Taxonomy (NCBI): domain Eukaryota; kingdom Metazoa; phylum Mollusca; class Bivalvia; order Unionida; family Unionidae; genus Megalonaias; species Megalonaias nervosa. The sequence goes on from JAECUM010001228.1 coordinate 19,430, forward strand.
ATAAATTTTGGGACCCATGCAGTAACCATGCATACCATATATATGCACTTATAAGACCTGTCAAACTATAAACTGCACATACCCAGATCTGCCATCACATAATGCATCAGCAGATCTGCGTCTGTGCAGTTTGTTAGGAGTAATCAGAAAACAAACAACATAGCCCCTGATCTGCAGGTGCATTGTGCTATGGCAGATCAGGATCTTTCTTGTTTACAGTTTAACTTGACTTATAAGTGAGTATATACGGTATCCGAATTTATCTTATAATGAAACATGTAATGTTAGGATTTCGCTGTATGCAGTTTGAAAATTTGAAATTCCTAGTATTAGTTTCTGTAACTTGAGTTTTTTTTTAGGTGACACACCTACACGGTATTTTCTGACAATTAGTTTTAAAACTATTTCTTGTATAGCATGATTTTTTTTTCAATATACCAAATTTACATGCTTATAAGTTGAGTCCAATTGCAAACTGCACAGACCCAGATATGCCAATGCATAATTTGCCAGCAGATCTGGGTCTGTGCACTTTGTTAGGAATACTCAGTAGAACAAAACAACATAGACCCTAATCTGCAGGTGCATTATGCTATGGCAGATCAGGATTTTTCTTGTTTGCATTTAGACTCGACTTATAAGCAGGTATAGACAGTATTGATAGTCGTATGGATTAAATTGATTACAGATCAAAATTGTTATTTCTGCTCTTCTTAAATGCATCATTCCTTTTAGGTGTGTTTTCTTTAGATAATGCAAACGGAATGTGATATTCTTTGCAGACTCTTCTACCAGCAGCAAATATTCTTCAGATAACTGAGGTGAGAGATGCATGCTGTGAATTTCTGCAGTCTCAGCTACACCCATCTAACTGTTTGGGTATCAAAGCTTTTGCCGACCTACATGCCTGTACTGAACTTCTTAGATATGCCAATACCTACATGGAGCAGCATTTCACGCAAGTATCACATGTGCTGTAGATTAATGGTATTAGAAGAATAATGACAGACTGCCTGTATATCAATAATAACTGCTTGCCTGCATATCAATAATAAAAATAATCATAATCATAATAATAATGACTGTCTGTATACCAATAATAACATATGAATTCTTCATCCACCTGCCAGTACATTACATGTTACACAAAAAAACATTTTTACTACCAAATCCCGACATATTTGTGTTTTAAAAAATGCAATTTTCATTAATCTTACTGAGGTTAAAAAAAAGGTCGACCCATCTTGAACCACAGTATATGCCCATTATATGCCTGTAATCTGTATAAACAGTAAACATTTGTCTGATTCTCATGGAAAATTATTGGGGTAGCTTATGCAATTGATTGTCATAGAGGTCATTATAAGGCAAGTCTGACAGAAGTAAACCACCACCATCGCACAGATTACTTAATTGACTGACAATAACTTGGATGATGTTGTGTTTAATATCTATTCTGGGAGAGCCTATCTGCCTAATTTGCATAGGTAAAGTTCACAAAGTGGAACAACGCAATCCATTTGAATCAATTTAACTTGATGGATTTTGATTTCCTTTTAATGATAATGTTTAAGCAATATATTTATTAAAAATTATTGGTTTGTTTGTGATAAGTGCAATATTTCTTTTATGTCAGTATCTACTTCATATATTACATGCAATATATAATTGTTTTGGTAGTTGGAATAGATTGGAAGTGTGATTCCTTTTTAATTCAAAATGCTGAAATGAATCTGTGATTCATGGAAGGATGATCAATTGGCAAAAGAAGCATTGCCCAGAAAAACATTTCAAAACTCCTGGTTTTTATGTACTTTGAGTCTTTGAATAATGTGTGTGTGTTGGTGTGGGGGTTGGCACAGATTTGTTTTAGTTAGAATATTTCTTTTTCTTTTTCTAAACTACTATAATGGATATAATAGGTTTTTATTTTCACTAAATCAAAGCAGGAATATTTCCTCAAGCTGTCTGATAACTGGAATTTTACAAAGTCTCAACCTCCACCCAGCCTTTCATCCTAATGAAACGGTTGGTCCATCGACATAGTAACACTATCCAATATTAGGACAATGTATAAATGCAGAGCTCAATCCCTAAAGTAGCTACCATGTTTAAGCATTCTAATTAGTGGCCTTGGCATGTTTGACACTCCCCTATAGTCATTGCACTCAGTTCAAAGGCCAGACTGATGCACTCACTGGTTATCTCCATATTTCTCTACGCCTGTGAATCATGGACCATAACAGCTGACGTAGAGAAAAGGATACAAGCCACAGAGATGAGATGCTTCCGAAAGATCCTCGGCGTCTCATACAAAGACCGTGTCACCAATGAAGAAATACGACAAAGAATCAGACAAGCCATTGGGCCTCATGAAGACCTCCTGAGCACAGTGAAAAAACGTAAACTGCAGTGGTATGGGCATGTCTCATGATCATCAAGGCTTGCCAAGACAATCCTGCAAGGCACTGTACAAGGAAGAAGAAAGAGAGGCAGGCAGAGAAAGAGGTGGGAAGACAACATTCGAGAGTGGACAGACTTGACATTGAGCGACTCAATGAGAAAGACGGAAAATCGAGAGGAATGGAGGAAGCTGATTGTTCGGTCTTGTGTGGTGCCCCAATGGTCTACCAGACTACGTGACTGGTGATAGTGTTGCAAATATTGAAAGGTCATTTTCCATATCAAGAAAAATTCTGATCTTCGAAGAAGTTGAATAACAGTACCATTCATTCTCAAAGGAATGCAAAGATAAACTCTAATGACACTTGCATCACCTTCAACAACAACAACAACAACAACAACCCGCAGCTGAACTACTGAGAGGAGCAAAGACTGCACTTAGTTAATACTTTATTCCACTGTCTAAGGGATTTTAAAGACAGGAACTTAGTAGATTTGTTTATTTAATTTCTGTGTGGTTGTGATTATCTGAGTGTGTGCACATATGTGTATGTATGGATTTGACAGTGTAGAGTCTGCCAGCTATTTTCTGTTTGAAAGTGTATTAAATGCTAAAAAGAAATAATTTTATTTTCTTATATTCAGATTTAAATTTATAGTCATTTTCTGTAGGCTTATATGAATACATAGCATCAACTTTTCTCATTTGTACAATATCGCTTTTTTATAGCTGCATGTAATGACCCCCCTCCACCACTCTTTGGAGTCTCAACTCCCCCCAACCCCACACACATTGTCTGGAAAGTTGACAGGTATGCCACTAGATTGTTAAAATATAAAAATGAGCAGTAAATAAGCAAAATTTCTAGCCATGCCATCATTTTCAAGTATCTTATCATATTTTTATATTGTAATTAAAGAGACTTTAGAATAGAAAATAAAGTACACAATAAATTAAAATTGTTAATGCATAAAAAGTGGTATTGCTAGTCAAAAGTTTTAAAAATGGAAAAATATGTTCTGCTTTTTGGCATTTATGGGTTAGGAATGAGGGGGTCAATTTGTCTGTCAGGGAATAAAATTAGTTTCTCAGCCAGCTTTTTTTTAACCCATATTAAACATTTACTACAGAAAGAGCATGAAGTGTTACTGTTGTGCTAATTTTACTCTGTCATTTCATGCACTATTTTTCTTTCTGCTCAGTAATTGAAGAAAGACTAGACACAAGGTTTATACTGAAAACATCAGCACTGGGTTCAGTTTCTACCAAGATTTGATGAAGGTGTTACCTGATTAATTTTGAATTTTGTACTTAGAGACATTGTATACAGGGATATTTACAGAGTTAAATTTTTTGTTGGATTAAAACTTGTGTGCTATGAAATAAGCTCTGTTTTGGGTGAATGATTTCATTATTTCTCTTAATTATGTTGTTATTAAAATGTATCAATATCTCATAATAATTTGGGAATATGACACTATTGGACAGGTTCATAACCTGATCATGTTGTATTATGCAGGGAGGTTGTGCAGTGTGATGAGTTTCAGGCCCTGCCAGTACAGCAAGTTTGTAGACTTATCTCTAGTGACAGGCTGACTGTCACATCAGAAGAACAGGTGAGTAGTATCACAAGTGTGTAAACTGATTTCTAGTGACAGGCTGACTGTCACATCAGAAGAACAGGTGAGTAGTATCACAAGTGTGTAAGCTGATTTCTAGTTACAGGTTATGTGCTTCTAATGTGTTGTGATCAGGTGAGTGTTTTCAGAGAAACATAATTTTGTCTTAAAATTGGCATCAGATATGAAGAATCTGTGATCTTTAACATGTATAAATTTTGATGACTTTTTAAATACTCATTCAGTTATTATTTTATGTACAGTTGGTGATAGGGCACTGTTTCTTACATATTATAGTGTAATTGCCAATACATGGGGATATATATTTATGTAAGAAAGGACTAGAAAATGCATATCTATAAATTTTTTATTGTTTTGGACTACTTTTACCTTAAACTATGTAAAATTGTCCATTTTTCAGCAAGTTAAAAATGTGCAGAAAATGAAACTTGACTTTAGCAATTAAAGAATCAGGGAAATTTATCCTTTTTAAATAAATGTCCATTACCATATAAATATATGTAAGTAAACTTGTGTAAACGGGTCCTAGATGATGTCTTTATGTGCCAGGTGATTTTTGTCTGAAGATGTCTATTTAAGGCAGGATTTCTTATATTGCCTTTCCCTTTCTCTCACAGGTATATGAAGCAGTATTATCGTGGGTCAACCATGACTTCAGTAATCGGAGGGAATATATTTCAGAGTTGATGGAAAATGTCAGACTACCTCTAATCTCTCAGGATTATCTAGTTCAGCGTATAGAAGAGGAACCTCTTGTAAAACGGGACAGTCGCTGCAAGGATTTTTTAATAGAGGCTATGAAGTTCCATTTGCTGAAAGGAGAACAAAAAACAATGTTCAAAACACCAAGAACAATACCTAGAACTCCTCTAGGACTGCCAAAGGTGAATGTTGTAAACCATATTTCATAATACTTTAGTACATCACATGATAAATTCTTCAGTTTCCTTTGGTTGATGACAGAGATTTATTTTTGGGTGGCATACATGTCACCATAACTCAAACGTACTAAGCGTGACTATGGTCTTCATGCCTGTTCTAATGGCACAGTTGCCATGTACTGACATTATATGATGTCATTTTACATTATGTGAAATAGGACTTACAGACCTCTCATGTCTCACCTCTGCTTGGGTTTGACCCTCAGTTTGACCAGTGTGGAATCTGAGAAAGCTTTCCAGTAGCTTCCTATGGATCATTGATTCTTCCTGGGTTCTTCCTCTGCCAAATATTCTGGCTGCATGGATAGCCTATCATGTGCTGAAAATGGCATTAAACCTGCAAACTTAAACCATTTATGTGCAATATTAAGTCTGTTGTTAACCAGTCCCTTGGGAACTATTCTCTTACAGATTTGTATAGTGGTATTCTGAAGGGGCACTATACCCCCCCCCCCCTTCCCCGGACAGCATTGTAGGAGAACAGTACCCTTATGAGAGAATGAATAATAGAATATTAGCAATATTTAATTTTTAGTAATTTATTAAACAAGGCATATCATAATTAGTTGTGGAAAATGTCAGTTTGTATATCCTACTTTTGCCGCTTATGGGAGAAGCTTCATTTATTACAGTTGATTTAAATGTATCTTTCCAGCTCAGTCTGTTTAGGAAATGACAGATGGATAAATTCTGTCTTTATATTTTTGGAAGACGGACAACAAATTTCTTAACAACATGTCATTTACTAGTTGCATTTAGTAACATAAAAAATAGAAATGTTATTATCTTTTGTAATACAAAAGAGTTTTATAACAAGATGATTAGGAAATGTGCTGGAAACTATAATATAGATTTTGTAAATTTTCAAGGTGTTTTTAATCAGTGTTCACAGCCACATCTTAGGTACATTTATGGATTTTTTCCTGTACTATATTTTGTAAGCTACAAACTTTTACTGGTCCTATTATGTATAATTTTGACAGGTTATCATATTCTCTCAGTTCATAACAAGTTTTTATACTCTTCTAATTAGATTAGTGTGTTTTGTGTTATGTTGTAGTCAGTCTATCCATGACCATTTCCTTGTATGGCCCAAAACTTTATAATGATAGAAAACATTTTTGATCAGCATTGCCCATTTATACATTGTGACTGTATGATGTGTCAAATACTATAGCCATACTTTCTGCCTTAAGGTCAAAGCCACATAATGGGTAAAGGTAATTATGTGACTTTTTTCTTTGTCCAATGAACCACTGAAAATATTTTATTGAAACTTTTGCTAATTACATGTCATGTATAGATGGTGTATCTCATGCCATTGCTGTCCCCCCACCTCAATGTCAAGGTCACAGACAAGGAAAATGTAACTCTGACATGTATTCTTACCTTTTGAATTAATGAAGGTATGATTTTAATGAAACTTCAGCAATTTATAGATCATGACTAGAGAGTATATCTCATGATAGCCATGCTGCCAGCCTTAAGGTCAGGGTCAAAGCAAAGAAAACATTAAATCAGTTACATTTATCCATGTACAGGTATAACTTTAAAAGCAGTGGATATATTTCAATAAAACTTTAGCCTGGTATGTGTCTTGTCTTGACAGTACCTCACCTTTTCAGGCATACTCCCATCTATCATGGCAAAGGTCAAGGGATGATGCATGTGAATGGCCAGTTTCCTTATCCAGGCTGTCACTTTTCAACTCCTAATAATATTTTGATGAACTTTACCCATGTCCACACCTTTTCATACAGTAGTGAAGTCTTTATCTCAAAGGTCAGGGTCATTAATAGGGAAACGGTCACGAGACCAGCTATTTGCTCTACTTGTAGTACAATTTAGAATTTTGTAGAAATAAAGAAAAATTATTTTGCACACTTTCACTATTTTTGCAAAAGTCAGTGCTTGTAACAGTTATGTGATCTACAGTATTCCTGCTTCCCTTTGTATGTTTCATGTTGTTGGTTACCTTTGTTTTTGATAGCCCATTTTATTATATAAATTGAGAAACTGTTCCTACTCTAAAGTTGATTTTAGGAAAGAAGTAGACATTATTTTATATATTTGGCTTGTATTAAAAAAGTAATACCATTGAAATCAGATGTTTTTGGTACAGACTATGCATGGTGTGATACAAGAGCATTATTTCTTAGGAATTTGAATTGGTCCTAATAAAATAGATATGTATCTTAGTAGATAGCATGGCATTTGTATCATTTTGTGAGTTTCATGGCAGCTGTAAAAGTGTAATTTATTTTCTTTTGGCTAGAAATGGTTCAAGTTTCAAGCTTATCAACAAGTACAGTTAAACGTTTTGCCAGCAACAAACAGTAGATGAGTTTTCATGCAAAGTCATATGAGCAAGTGCCATAGTTTTCCTTCTGCTGGCATATTTGGAAGGAAGGATAATAGATGTAAGATGCAGTTATACTTTCATATAAGGCCACTGAACCACTGTAGTCCTGCTAAAATGATGGGGGAGTCTTGATAGCTCATTTGGTCGAGCATCATACTTGTTAATCCCAGGAACACAGTCAGGCCATCCAGGGATTGCTGCCTTGGTGCAGCCCTTGGAATGGTACTAAGTTTCCATTTCTTTGGCATGATTTAGCGAAATAAAATGCTGAAGGTACTGTTGAAAGAGAAATATTTTTACATTCTAAACTGCTCCAGCATGTGCCTGCAGATGAAGACTTCCATATATAAAGACCAGTTGCATATAAGGACTGCCGTTTTTATGAAGACAAAAGTTCCATAGGTTCCATTCATTCATATAGCAAATTGATATGTATAGAAAGACCACTAGCTCTTAAAGATCACCTAAATGATGGTCTCTTGCTCTTAAAGACCACCTTAATGATGGTCCCTTGCTCTTAAAGACCACCTTAATGATGGTCCCTTGCTCTTAAAGACCACCTTAATGATGGTCCCTTGAATAGTTTTAGTCTCTTGTTTGTAGTTGATGTTGGTCATTGGAGGACAGGCACCCAAGGCCATCCGCAGTTTTGAGTGTTACGACTTCAAGGAAGACAAATGGAGTCAGTTGGCTGAGATGCCATCACGTAGATGTCGATGTGGTATGCATACGATACGTCATTTACGTCTTTATATCAATTTTTCATCTCTCCATATTTATGATGGCTATCATAATTAAAGTGAAGATTTTCTCACAATGTGTTTCAAAGTTTTGTATCATTTATCATAGCATTGTTCCCATGTAAGATACGGCTTCATGGTACTCTTGTATCATCCATCACAGCATTGTTCCAATGTAAGACACTGCCTCATGGTACTCTTGTATAATATATCATAGCATTCTCCCCTGTAAGACTGCTTTATGGAACTCTTGTATCATCTATCATAATATTACTCCCATGTAAGACACTGCCTCATGGTACTCTTGTATCAAATAGCATTCTTCCATGTAAGACTGCGTCATGGTACTCTTGTATCATACAGCATTCTCCCATGTAAGACACTGCTTCATAGTACTCTTGTATCATATAGCATTGCTCCCACGTATGACACTGCTTCATGGTACTCTTGTATCATTTATCATAGCATTTTTCCCATGTAAGACACTGCCTCATGGTACTCTTGTATCATTCATCATAGCATTGTTCTGATGTGAGACACTGCCTCATTGTACTCTTGTTTCATATAGCATTGTTCCCATGTAAGACACTGCTTCATGGTACTCTTGTCATTTATTTAGGTACTTCTTGATTATTTGGTAATTAATATTGTAATGCTTCAATTTAAGACATTTAAGAGGTCTAATAAAGTATGATAACTTGATATTCCATAAAAAAGGCAAAATGTGATAAGATATTGACAATGAAAGAATTAATTGAATTGTTATTGAACATAAATTCTACTTTGTACAGCTTATTATTTTTAAAAATTTCGTTACAGAAACAGTACATGTGTTTTATATTTTGAAATGAAATTATAGTAGTTAGTAATTTCTAATAAGTAATTTCAATAAGTAATTTCTCATGCAACTTAAACTTGGTCCAGTTTTCAGAATTAATTTTCCATTTATCTTAACTGACCATGATATTTGTAGGTGTGGCCTTAGTTAATGGGCTTGTATATGCTGTGGGAGGATTTAATGGCTCCTTACGTGTGCGGACGGTAGATGTATATGACCCGAAGACAGACACATGGAGACCCAGTACCAGTATGGAGGCTAGACGCAGCACACTGGGTGTAGCAGTTTTAAATGGACTGATATATGCTGTAGGAGGCTTTGATGGTTCATCAGGTGAAATATATTAATGAAATATCCATGCCACTAAGTTGATCTTAATGAAGAATCCATACACCTTAGGTATCCAATCACCTTAGTGATCTTAATGAAAATTTGATACACCTTAGTGATCTTAATGAAAAATCCATACACCTTATGATCTTGATGAAAAATCCATATACCTTAGTGATCTTAATGAAAAATCCATACACCTTTATGATCAAATGATCTTAATGAAAAATCCATATACCTTAGTGATCTTAATGAAAAAATCCATACACCTTTATGACCTTAATGAAAAATCCATGCTCCTTAGTGATCTTAATGAAAAATCCATACACCTTAGTGATCTTAATGAAAAATCCACACACCTTTATGATCTTAATAAAAAATCCACACACCTTTATGATCTTAATGAAAAATCCACACACCTTTATGATCTTAATGAAAAACCCATACACCTTTATGACCTTAATGAAAAATGCATACACCTTAGTGATCTTAATGAAAAATCCATACACCTTAGTGATCTTAATGAAAAATCCACACACCTTTATGATCTTAATGAAAAATCCATACACCTTTATGATCTTAATGAGAAATCTATACACCTTGGTGATCTTAATGAGAAATCTATACTCCTTAGTGATTTTAATGAGAAATCTATACACCTTAGTGATCTTAATGAAAAATCCATACACCTTAGTGATCTTAATGAAAAATCCATACACTTTAGTGATCTTACTTCATTTTAATTTTCGTCTTTCCTGTGAAGGATAGGCCAAATACAGCTTATTGATATTAGCATCATTTTAATTTTCATCTTGCCTGTGAAGCATAGGTAAAATATGGATTTCATTTTTCTGAAAATATTGTTAATATATAGTGGCTGTTGCTGCTATTGTTAGCCAAGTTTTCTCCAAGATGCCGTATTGCACAAATTCCAGCCAGAATTTAGTGTATATGTACCTCCTTTAATTTGCATGAGTGAGTGAAATCTTTTACAGCTGATTTTCTGTAAACCTAATGTAATCTAGAATCCTTATTATTATTATTTATAGCTTCTTTTGATCATTTAGGCACTAGATTTCCGTATCTCATAGCAGAGTCAAGCAGTAAGATAATAAGGACTTTGTGTTTGATGAAGTGCTTGTCTTGATTTTTTTGGGAGTTTAAGGCATTTTATCAACTGCACTTGGGAATGGCATAGCTTTTTGTATTTGGCGGTTGTATCTGTTATTGTATTCAGTTCTTGGGGCTGAAGGTGGCTGAGTGGTCTAAGGCACTCGCCTTTACTGATTAGTGCAGAAATTTTGCACCAGAAGGAACCAGTGCAACTAACCATCTCAGAATTTTGTGAAAACCAAAAGGAATCATCAAATGAAATTAAATTAAGTAGATATATTATGCTTTCTGAAAAAGAATAATGCACATTATTTGATGATATACAGTCAGTGGAAGGAAGACTGTCTATTCATGATGAAGAAAGAAGCTAAAAGCTGAAAGAAGCTACTGGCATGAGCAATGTAGCATGAGTTGAAGCACAGACAAAGACAGAGATATTAATATTCATGGACTTTGTGTGAATTTGAATCTTTGACATGGAGCATTCTCAAGGATCCAGAAGAAGGAACTACAAATGAATAGGAATTAGAAGAATGATCTAATGACTAGGTGACAGTTTCAGCATGCAATGTGTATTCTATGTGTAGCTGTTAAATTATCTTATGATATTGTTTTCTGCATAATAAAATTACCCTTCACATGTGTCATCTTGTAATACATATTGCAATATGACATGAATAAATAAATAATATTTACAACTGAACAAACATCAGCATGAAAGTACTTTTATTTCAGGCTGTGCCAGGTCAACATTTTTAAGAGGAGAAAAATATATAGTTTATAGTTATAAAATTAGATAAAACATTTCCCCAGCATTTTGCAGATTTCACTTTCAATGACTTATGTGAATTGAGACAGTTTTATATATGTACTGTGGTTAGTTTTATTTGTAGTTCTGCTGGTCTTAGACCAAAAGAGCTTCTAAAAGGGCTTAAGCCAGAGTTTGATGCAAGTTAGTTTTATTTCTATATAGTTTTTATTTTGTTTAGTTTTATCTCTGCTGGTCATAGTCCAGAAGAGCTTATGTGATCACCTGTTGCCCATCATCCATCTTCATCTATTAGAAAAAGTTTGTTATCACAACTCCTCCTTAACTTCTAGAAGGATTGCCATGAAACTTTAGACCAGTATTCATAGCAAGATCTAGTTGGTTAAAAATGAAAATGGTGCCCCTCAAATATTCGGCCACATCAATTGCCAGCTTAAAATTTTTGTATTGCTACTTTTCCAGAGTGAATCATCATATCACAATTTTTTTTTCATAAAAAGACTTCTTATGATAAGTAGTTAATACTAAAATGAAAATAGGTACAAAATGCTCTGCAATGTGGCTGCCATGGTAACTGTCTTGAAAATTGTATTGCTGCTTATAAAGTATTATTATCAATACTTGTTTAAATGGATGGGCATATAGATATATTGTATTACTTAAAGACTTCTTATGATATCTAGTTAGTCCTGAATGAAAATGATGATAATTAGACTGTCAGTGCAGCCACTATGGTGGCCATCTTGAAAATCTTGTTTATCACTGCTTCTGTGGAATGAATGGTCATATTGACATGGAGTATTTCATAAATATTTCTTATAATATATAGTTGGCCCTAAAAGAAAATAGTTCTGATCAAACCTCTACTGTCGATGCCATGGTATCCTGCTTGAAAATCTTGTTACTTCTGCTGAATATATAGTCACACCGGCATGGTAGTTTTGCTTAAAACTTCTTTTGATATCTAGTTGGTCGAGATGAAAATGGTGGCAAGTGACCTTCAATGTGTCTGTCATGGTGGCCATCATGAAAATCTTGTTATTGTTAAATTTTTTTTTAACAGATAGTCTTAGCGACATGGAATTTTCACTACAAGACAGGAAAATGGTGCTTGGTAGTCTTCTTGAAAATCTTGTTATCATGACTTCTCCTGAACAGATGATCTTATAGACGAGGGATTTTCACTCTGAAAGACTTCTTGTGATATCTAGTTTGTTGCAAAAAAAAAGGTAATGTTGATCAGATCCCCAACATGATGGCCATGGTGGCCAACATGAAAATCTTATCAATAAGTCCTCATGAAGGTTTGGTTGTTTCAATATGGGTTTTCACTAAAACATTTCTCACTTATGTTGTTTGTCCTGAACGAAAATGTTGTGAATGTGACCACCCAAAATTTGAAAAGTCTCATTAAAGCTGCTTCTCCTTGGGTGGCCTTTCTGATGTGTTTTCGTGTGTTCTTAAAAGATCTTTTCTTTATTGCACTATATTGTTGTTCCTATATTAAAATGATGCTGATCCAGCCTCCAAAATGTTTGCCTTGACAACCATCTTAAAAATGTTTAGATTGCTTTTACTCATGCACAGATGTTTATATCAACATGGGGTTTTCATAAACATACATTAACAGAATGTAACTGGTTCTGAAAGGAAATAGTGTTCACTTGACTGTCAACATTGTTTCGTTGCAAGCATTGAAAAAGTCTATCTGTTGCTACTTTCTTGTGTAATGAGTTGCATTGACCTGATAGTTTCACAAAACACTTACTGAAGTATATTATTGGGTCTGAATAAAATTGTGCATATCTAACTGCCAACATGATTTTTATATGCATTTTTCTGAAGTGTTTTGAAAGCCTGACCTTAATAATTATAGGGTCATGTCAAAGGTCATTGCTTGCATTTTTATAATTCATCGATCTTATGAACACCATGACTTCTGCAGGCCATTGCAAAACATTTTTATACTGTACGTAGGTGACCTGTTGACATGTTAACTGGAACATGCAAGAATGTATTTATTTATTTATTTTACTAAATTTGGTATGTTGGAGTTTCTTAAGAATATCAGAGGTGGTTTAATTACTTGGAAGATGAAAAGAATAAAAGGACAGAAGAAACAAACTATCCTGGAATCCTAGAAATTCTTTTTGGCCAATAGAACATTAATTTGAACATGCCACATAGATAAAGTAAAGTTTTTATAGGTATGTATTTACATTTTATTGTCAGGAACAATTGAAAATGTGACAAAAATATGCAAAGAAACTAAGCAAAGCAAACTGTCTGTAAAAGAACTCCTTCATACAGTAGATTTGGAGTCTTAGAAACAAACTTGCTATTTTGGCCTTGTCATTTCCTTGTTTGTAGCATATATATTCTTTTTGGTTCCATTTATATAGTGTACGACTGTTGGGCAGCTTGTACAATTGCCCTGTACTGTAAAATAGTTGAATGCTGTTTTATAGCATATCTTGCTATGTGATGTAAATCATTATTAGATCATTTATATTTTATCAGATGTTTACATAGAACTTTACATTGCTTTTTGTCATTGATAGCTTGCAATTTTCATACAAGGTTTGGAAAGTGCTGAGTACTATAATGTGCGGACAGGAGAATGGCGGTTGATTGCCTCAATGAGTGTTCGGAGAAGCAGTGTGGGTGTTGGAGTAGTTGCAGGTATGTATGGTATTGTTCTGTGGAATTTTAAAGATATGTTTAATATTTTTCTGCAGAATTCATTTTTCCCCTGCAGTGGAAGTCCAGTGAAAACAATCTTTGTGGTCAGCTTTGTATGAAAAGCCCTGTCCTTAAAGAGACACTTCATACCTTAGAACCCATATTTCTTTTTCAAATACATTACCTGATTATAATGTTAGAACTACTACTACTTTGTAAATCCAGCCTTACAAAAAACTTTTTAGCTCAAAAGATAAAAGTTATCTGCCCATCTAGGTGGCAGTTAGAGTGATCTGCCCTTGAGACAGTGATAGGTGCCAAATCCCATGACTACAGTTACTACTTCTGCTCATGTTTTGTAGCACACTCTCTATGGACAGAGGGGCCTCTTACCTGCTCTCCCCAGAATTATTTTGATTGGGTAATATATTTGAAGAAGAAACCAATTTATTTTATCGTAAAATATGTTTCTTCAATAATGCTTACCAGATCATAATACAAATACACCCACCCTAACCTCTCCCCATTATATCCATATAAAGAGCATGCCATCAACTCCAGTAGTAACTGAAGAATTCATGGTGTTATGTATATCTGTATTTTTTGTAACTCCTGGTAAATGATTTATCTAATTTTTGTAATTTTATTCATGGCTGTAAAATGTACTGATTATCTTTCGATTTTTCCTATGTGACTAGGGACTGTTTTAGGGATATCAAAGAAAGCAGAATTGCATAGGATCTGTAAATAGATGCTTACGTACTTCTTGACAGTTACTAATAATAGAATTATTAGTCAACATGTTTATGAGATTCATCCTTTTTCCCATTGGATAGATCAGTCAGGTTGTATCTTAAAAGAATTAAGTTAATCTTATTGGATGAGTTAGGTCACATGAATAGATATTTTGAAACATTAGAATGAGTAGTAAGATATGTCACAGGGAGTTCTGTTGTGAAATGTTGTAATAGAAGTTGTATATAAGGAGAGAACTGAGCAGTCAGTATTCATTCATATTTTTAGAGTCATTCTTAATATGTTCTTGTTGTAACATTAAGTCTACAGGTGTGTTTTATGTTGTACTTAGCTATTATTTGAGAGGAAAAAACATTTGGTTGGACTGTTCAGTGGAAATTGGCAGTGCTTATTTTTTTTACTCTAACATTATTTTGGAACATTGTGAATTATTCAGAGAAGTTCTGAACAAAGCCATTTTGACAATGTGGCAATTCTTGCCAGACCAGTACATTTCCAGTATTGAAATTTATGTGGAACTTTTCATTCTTGTCAACTTTGATATAATTCTTTCAGGATTATTTTGGATTCACTTCATAAAGCTGTAAGTTCTGCTAATTTTTTCATTTTTAACTTTTATAATTAAATTATTTGTAAAGTTTTACAAAACTTGTTGGTTTTGCTTATTTCTATTACTTAGTTTATAACCATAGAGTCGTAACATTAGGACTTGGCATCAATCCCTGTATCGGGGGAGATCACTCTAACTGACAACTAGGTGGGCAGATAACCTTTAGTCTTTTACTGAAAAAAGTGTTTTGCCTGGGAGGGCTGGTTTTCAGGATAGTAGTAGTTCTCTTAAGGTATTATGATCGAGAAAGTATTATTGAAGAAACATTTTTTGCTAGAAAACAATTGGTTTTCTTGAGGGATTACTATAAATACTCACTTTTAAGTGGAGTCCAACTGCAGACAGGACCACTCGGGTGGCCTAAGTGGTTAGAGAGTCTGCCTCAGGTGCTGGAGGTTGTGGGTTTGAACCCTGGCCAAGTCATATCAAAAACTTATAAAATGGTACTGACAGCTGCCTTGCTGGATGCTCAGCATTAAGAGGTTAGCTTTGGGACTAATCAGCCTGGTGTCAGGATAATGTGACTGTGTGGGACATGATGCTATATGTCTGGGGCATGATGCCCCTGTGCTAGACATCTCTACAACTGCCACACTGCAGACATTGTAGCAATATGACTGAAATTTTTTTTAAAGCTACTTTAAAAATCCAACACACACACACACACACACACACACACATTCTGCATAGACCATGATCTGCCAGTGCATAATTTGCCAGCAGATCTGGTTCTATGTAGTTTGTTAAGAGTAATCAGTAGAACAAACAACTTAGACCCTGATCTGCTGGCACATTGAGACAGGGCAGATCAGTGTCTGTATTGTCTTGCAGTTGGACTCTAAAGCATGTATATGTGCTAAATATTTATTACTTTGTAATGAGATTGGTTTAAAAATGGGAAAACTTAGATGCTGTGCCAACTAAGTGTGAGCATTTGTCTACCATGTTGAGAATTCTTACAGGAGGATTAACTCTTCATTTGAGCTAAATTTTCTTCCTCATTAATGGTGAATGACACATCTCAAAATCTGAATCAGTTAAATTAGACTCATATAGTGTCTATGTATTTGTTATGCACTTGACATAATGATTTGCAAAACTCCCTGAACAACCATTATTTTATTATTTAATCAAATTATCAAGACACTGGCTTGTGTCCTAGATTCAGCAGTTTGTTCTTTGGCAGGGACTGTCCATTTCAAAGAATAATTGTAACCTGATTACTGGTCTTGGACCAAAATACTCTGATTTGTCTTTTGATGTTACTTTAATAAAGTTATTATTATCATTATAATTATTGCTATTTTCACTCTTTTAAATATGTAAAAAGAGAGTTGGTCACTCCCTTGAGTCTGTTGGGAGTTGAGTGTGCCTTTTCACATATCAGGTATTGTCAGTGTGACAAGCTGTAACATTTTAATGCCATGTGAATGCTTGTTGATTGCCACTTTTGTGTGTGTCAGTATTATGGTGAAATCAGGCATTGGTTGTCAGATGCATTTCTTTCAGCTGTAAAGTAATTAAAAGTTAAAATAATTTACTTGTTTGCCCATCCAGGCCTTCTGTATGCTGTTGGAGGATATGATGGAGCATCCAGACAGTGTCTGAGCTCTGTGGAGTGCTACAACTCGGAGTTAGATGTTTGGACACCTGTACCTGAAATGTCATGTCGACGCAGTGGAGCAGGTTAGTTTTTATCTCATCTGCATGGTATGAGAAAATGGTGAAACATAAAAGCATATGTTAAGACATGTGTATCCTTTTGCCAGCAGCGATGACAGCTGTGGCACTGGTGGCACCAAAGTCAAGATTTTGTATTAATGTTTTATGTTTCCATGTATACATATTGTCTGCAATGGAGAAATATCATAGAATGTTTTCAGCCTGCATTTCAAATGGAGAGGCACAACAAATTTCACTTTCCTGGTACTGATGGTGGCTGCAGCAGTTGTGGTAATGAACATTTAGATAGTGTATTAAAATATTTTGTTACAATGTTTGTAAGTCAGTGTCTTTGAAGGTACATCATAACATAGGCAAAACTGCAATCCATGGAGCTCTTGTGATTAAATAAAAAATATATTAGGATTTTTAGAATTGAGGAAAAGGATCCCTTTAGTTTTAATTGTAGAAGATTCTTGTTGCAAACTCTGTCACAAATAAAGTTTAATAAATGTAAATATTAGATGCACACAAATTTAGGAAAATAAACCCTTCCAGATAAATGTAAATACAAAGCACAATAAGATAAAATATAAAACAGAGAAGTTAAAATTCTGCAGAATGTACATAAACTAAAAGACAAAGGTAACATATATAAAATTTTTAAAACATACCCTAATATTAGTCAAATTAATAAAGCTGGGCTTTATTGTATAGCCATCACTATGGTAATCTTAATTGTAACTGTGGTAATGTTAGCCATTACTGTGGTAATGTTTGCCATTACTGTCATAATAATAGCCATAACTATGATAATGTTAGCCATTACTGTGGTAATGTTAGCCATAACTATGTTAATGTTAGCCATTTCGGTGGTAATATTAGCCATATCTGGTAATGTTGGCCATTTCTGTGGTACTGTTAGCCAATTAATGCAGTAATGTTAGTCATTACTGTTGTAATTTAGCCATAACTATGATAATGCTAGCCATTACTGTGGTAATGTTAGCCATAACAATGATAATGTTAGTCATTACTGTGGTAATGTTAGCCATAACTATGATAATGTTAGCCATAACTGTGGTAATGTTAGCCATAACTGTGGTAATGTTAGCCATAACTGTGGTAATGTTAGCAATTAATGTGGTAATGTTAGCCATAACTATAATAATGTTAGCCATAACTTTGGTAATGTTAGCCAGAACTATGGTAATGTTAGCCATAATTATGATGTTAGCCATTACTGTGTACTGTTATAACCGTTTAATCACTTATTTTCTTCTTTCTTTGCCTTAAGGTGTTGGAGTAGTTGATGGTCATCTGTATGCTGTGGGAGGTCATGATGGCCCATTAGTCAGGAAAAGTGTAGAGTATTTTAACCCTGAGACTGGCAAGTGGACACTGGTGGCTGACATGCACAGTTGTAGAAGGAATGCTGGTTACTGTCGTTAATCTTAATTTAATTTTTTTAATGCCCCATCACATCTGTGGTTTGGGTAGATACTGTTACCTTTGTCTGTCCCTATATCTATTCAGCCATCAAGTAGTTTTACATTTAGGTCAGTCTCTTCTTCAGACACATTACCCAGTCATAATACCTATGGAGAACTATCACTACCTCGCAAATCCAGCCCGCCCAGATACTACTTTTAGCTAAAGAGAGCTAAAAACTGTCTGTTGACCAATGTGGTGGTTGGGCAGAGTGATCTCCCCTTACCTATAAGGTTTGGTGGCAATGAGTAAGGATATTCCAGTTATTACTTCCACTCATGCGACACAAGAGACCTCGCCATCCATTTTCATCTTGGAAGCATACCTGTTTCAGTTGGAGGAGTCCTTTCACTTCTAGGAAAGTATACTCCATCGCTATTTCCAACTTTTCTCCTTTACTTTTGCCGACATTTGTTCATACTTGTCATACATATAGATATATATATATATATATATATATATATATATATATAAGAGCTCTTCGTCACTTGCATGGTCAGCTATTATATCCCCACTGGATAGGTCTGGGCTGCATTAATTTCGTATACAAGTTTCTTATACTTTTCAGAACCCTATTTTGTCTGTATAATCATGCTTCTGGTAGATACAGATGGGTGTTCTTTGCACAGCATTTTTAGTGCTTTGGTGCCATACTTCCATGAGCTAATTGTATACTTGTATAGGATGTCTCTGAGCCTTCCTACTAATAGTATTTTCTGTAGATTGTAATTATTTATACTTATATATATATAAAACCTTTTTTGCTTTGTCTGTTATTTTTAACTAGGCAGTCTTGGCATCTGGACATTATGCTTCAATGGCTATACCTATCCACGACGTCCTTGACAGGTAGTATTGGCTTAGATTCATCTGTTATCACATATTTTTCCAGGTAACCTTC
Source organism: Megalonaias nervosa (assembly GCA_016617855.1). Lineage (NCBI taxonomy): Eukaryota > Metazoa > Mollusca > Bivalvia > Unionida > Unionidae > Megalonaias > Megalonaias nervosa. The sequence goes on from JAECUM010001228.1 coordinate 38,669, forward strand.
TTTTGGTAAGCTCTGCACCATATCGATGTTCAAACTAGACAGGTGCAGGTATATCGTTGTATATTTATTAACATTATACTTGCTATACGGTTCGTTGACATTAGACTGCCTGCTATCACTTACTGGGCCAATGCTAAGCTTTATCTTGTACCGATCGTACCTTACAAGGTGACAGGGCTAGGCCCCTCATGTTTATATTTTCAGCTTATTATCCTTACAGGTTTGAACTATGGGTGAAGCACAGAAAAGGACTTCAAAAGATGATGTCATTAGTCTGCAAGCTGACCTTTCATCCGTACACGATTTTTTTGGCGGTAAAGGGGGACAACTCAACCTCTCTCCCTTCAGCCACGAAGTGCCGGAAATCAACAAGATCAGAAACTGCTCTGGCACCCAAAGCACCTCCTCCAGACTCAATGTTACAAGCGATTCCTATCTGACTTGACTCTGTTTCTCTTGCAGAACAATGAGGGAGAGAGCTTAACAAACATCCATCACTTCCCTCTCAATCTACAGATATACAGACAGTTTACGTGGATCAAGCATCCCATAATCTGCCCCAACATTTTGAGTTGAATGATACTTCTCCCTCCCACATAGCCTATTTCCATTGCGACTGGCCTAGGCCATGTATGAGTGATCAGGAGCTCCAACAACATTCTCTTTTTAGGGCTCAATCACACAACAGCCGTTCTCCCAGTATATTGAAACAGACCTATGTCGACATACCCAGGGACCGTTCCAGCACATATTCCTCTTCAGGACTCCCTTTCGGCATGATGCCTTGTTTAGCTCCTTAGACTTCTACAGATATCTCCTCTTCAGTCTGCTGACACCCAGCCACAGAAGAGCCTCCCTACCCATTGACTGTCTGGAGGTCATGGTTTCTAATTCAGGACATACTATGAGTTTAGTGAGCAGCAGATCTCGTCACTCTTCAGACTCACCTCATACCCCCAGGACGATGATGCTTGTTCTCAAGGAATATCATCGATTCTGGACTATACAATGTCACATGAAGATTCAGCCTTCTGGGCCTCCATTGAGGAAGTATTCCACCTTTTACCCCTGGAGTTTTGCCCACCCCACCCACACACCAATACCAAAATGGACTAGAGTTCCAGCTTCTATTGATCATGTGACAAAGAAGGAGGAGCCTGCCTTCAAGGTACTACTGCAGTCATGGAGAATTACAGACATGCTGAACTGTCTTCACCACCAATTGCAGGATCGCAGTATTAACAGACGTTTCTTTACACAAAAATGCCTTCTATCTCAATTCCGTCAGCATTTCTGCCATTGTCACATGCCAGGCTTTCACTTGAAAACCCAGCAATAATCGGGATATCACCACCTTGGGGATGTCCAAACCACACTCCATACGTATGGACCAAGTGGCCTTTGACAGTACTCAACATTTAGTGCGCAATATCATCTCTGTGGGCTCTCTACTGGACTTTGTTTCCATGGCAATTTTCCAAGAAGTGGAACATAGCCTCTCTCCTCCCACTTCTACAGGACATGCATGGGAGTCCATATTATGCATGGCCCATGTTTTAAATAGGGTAGTACAACACACTTTGGCCAATGCTGTCACTGCCATTACTAATCTACAGTTGGCTGAACGGGATTCTGTACTAACAACCTCCACCTTTCTAAAGAACCACCATAAAGCCAGACTGTGCACACAACCCTTATCAGCTAAGCTTTTGTTTAATGGCCAGATTACAGATGTTCATAAACAGGCCAACAAAGAAACAAATTTTCCTTACCCTCCACTACAGCATCGTTAGAGGGATACTATAGAAAATCAGGAACAGGATCCATGAGCCACCCGTAGGACACAAACCTCTGGAAAACAGTCCTATCAGTGATCCACTTGGCATAAGACACAGCAGTTGCAAACCAAAGCTAATAAAACACAGAGGGGAGCCTTTCATTCATCTCAGTGTTTCTCCTCTCAACAGCTTCCTCCCACTAAAAATGATGCCGTCTCCAATCGGCCCTTTCCAGACATCCCAGTAGGAGGAAGGCTTCTTTTCTTTGTTGCCGAATGGGACAAAATTTGCCACAACGATACCTGGACTCAGCGAGTGGTTCATGAGGGACTCTGCATCATGTTTCACACTCTTCCACCACTGTCCAGAGTTCCCTCATTCACCAACGTCCCATTGGATCCACTCAAAGCCACCACATTGCAGCAAGAAATAGACAACTTTCTTCATGAAAGGGTGGTAGAACTTGTTTGAAACACTCCCTCTCTGGGATTCTAGTTCAGATTTTTCTTGGTTCCAGAGGCATTAGAACTCTATGCCCCATCATTGACCTCAGCGCCCTCAATTGCTTCATTCATGCTCCTTGGTTCTTAATGGAAACACCATAGCACATTCTAAATGCCATCCAGGGGGGGAGATTTTGCTATCAATGTGGACTTAAAAGATGCTTACCTCCATGCCCCTATTCACCAGGCTTCTGGGAAGTTCCTGCGGTTTGCCTACAATGATGTGGTATACCAATTCAGAGTTCTACCATTCGGTCTCGATATCAGCCTCTGGGTCTTCACTCATCTCATGAATCAAGTCATGGCACTTGTCCAGACCATTTCTATGTTGGCAACATCAAGTTACCTGGACAACATCCTTCAAAAACATCAGGTGAGTTCTATTTTACATCATGACATGATAACCCTTGTCACATCTCTTACTAATCTGGACTTTCTTGTCAGCGAGGACAAATCCAGCCTAGTACCCTCCCAACATTTTGTTCATCTAGGTATGGAGTACAGTTCACAGGAAAACATGGTTCCTCTCCCTCAGGATCGGGCATTGAAAATCTGCAACATGATGGCTTCTTTACTCTTGAGGAGAATCTTATCAGCACGGGAATTCGTCATATACCAGAACGCCTCAGCATTCAAGCTGACTCATCATGAAACAATCAACTGATTCAGAGGGAATGGTCTCTTCATCCCTTGGTTTTCACCCAGATCTGTATCTGATGTGACCAACCTTTGGTGGACCTATTTGTGACAAGGTGAAACACCAAACTCCAAACCTTTGTCTCTCCTGTCCCAGATCCAAAAGCATGGGCAGTCGATGCCCTATCCTTGGATTGGAGCAACCTGAACACATACGCATACCCTCCAACACCTCTGATTCAGAGAGTGATACAGAAAGGAATCAGCCTGCTGCCTCATCCTCATTGCATCAGTGCGATGGGAGAAGTCGTGGATCAAGACACCTCATCAATCTTGCATCAGAAACCCCTCGTATGATTCAGGTCTTCCCTCATCTACTTAAACAACCATGATGGCAGTTGTTTCATCCCTGCCTGGATCTTCAGAACCTGCACATCTGAATCATATCAAACAGGCCTCAGACTTAAACAGTTCTCTTCACCAGCCATGGAGAGAATCGCTCAGGCGCAACTGCCCTCCACTCTAAAAGCGTATGAAGGCAAATGGCACATTTTCACCCAGTGGTGCACAACTGAACATATTTTACTTCTCCAGGCGTTGATACCACAGAGCTAATTTCTTCCTCTAGCTCTTCAAAGAAAGAAAATTGGCCCCAAATATGATAAAAGTGCATGAAGATATCGGACAAAACAAGGACTTGTCCGATCTACTCACAACTTTGAGTATAAAATGTTAACCCTCTGCTCCAAGTGGAAATTATCTTGGGTATTAACCTGGCTCAATAAGACCCCCTTTGAACCAATTGCACAGGCATCTTTGGCGCACCTTTCCTAGAAGACCAGCTTTCTCATGGCCTTAGTGATGGCAGGCAGAATTAGTGAAATACGTACTCAGTCTGCAGACCCAAAGTATCTGCAGTTCTGACAAGATGGGTCAGTCTTACTCATGATGGCTTCCTCATTCATCGCCAAGAACCGTCTTCCTTCTACGGGTAACCAGACTTTTGTCATGAAGCCTTTTGACTCATCTGGACACATCAACTGAAGGCCACTTACACGACCCAGATACATCTTTGAAGTGGTACCTTAATCGAACAGAGCTGGTGCATCGAGGGAGATCGCACCTTTTTCTACCTCTTAAGTCATTACAAGACGATATATCGGCTCAGACTATCTCATCCTGGATCAAGTGGGTTATTTGCTCAGCATACAAGAAAATAACCCCGGCTCAAATGAACATATTACGCATCTTGGCTCGTGAGCTTAGGGCAGTTGCCACCACCCTAGCATTCAAACAAAACTGTTTTCTAACCAACATCATTTAGGCTGTGGGATGGAGATTAGAGTCCACATTCTCTGGCTTTTATCTCCAAGATCTGTAATCCCAAAGGGCCCAGTTCGATCTGTTAGGACCTATCTCAGCAGTTCAACAAGTCACACTTCCAGGTCAATGGACAGCTTCTTAAAGATGCAGCTTCACAACTTCTGCTGGATTGGGGGGGGGGGATTTTTTCCTTTTTGATGCTGCGCCTCGACAGATAGAGTCCCCTCCAGTCGGGTTACCTAGAGCTGTCTCTCTTACCCTAGGGGACCAGATTTTATTTACAGGGTAATGGGATGTACCTCCCTCACCTCTTACCTATTCTCCTAAGGTATTATGATTGAGTAATGTTCTTGAAGAAGAAACCAATTTTTTTCAAGTAAAATATGTTTCTTTCAAAATATGTACCCAGTCATAATACACATACACCCTCCCAGCCTCCCCGCAGTTACATCCATAGGGAGCATGCCTACCACTCCAGTAATAACTGAAATATTCTTACTCATTGCTGCCAAGTCTTATAGGTAAGAGGACATCATTCTGCCCGACCATTACATGGGTTGGCAGACAACATTTAGCTCTCTTTAGCTAAAAGTATTATCTGGGAGGGTTGGATTTGCAAGGTAGTGGTAGTTCTCCTAAGGTATTATGATTAAGTAAATATTTTCGAAGAAACATTTTGCTAAGAAAATTGGTTTCTTGGACACTTTGCTGGGGCACTAATGTTACATGAACACATTTCTAGTTTCAGATCAAATTTTAAATGAGCTCCCATTGCATTTAATACTGATGTGAATAGTACCTATTTTTGCAAGCAAATTTGCAGATTCTGACCTGGGTCTATGATGCTCTCAATCAGCTACAAGCTATATAGTTAGTTTCAAACACAATTGCAAATGGCACTAGACATGATGCAGCATCTGAACTTGTATAAATGCAAATAGCTTCACTAATGGACAAAGAGAGTTCATTTTACATTGGCTTTAATAATTTCATACCATTTCTTTTCCCAGCTAGTGCTGACAGTATACATTCAGCTCAACCTAAAATGGTCAGGGCTGCCACGGTGTTAAAATTGCAATCATCATGTTGTCAGATAGTTTTGCCTTGCAGGGGTGCACAGTCTCCAACCTCTCAGCAGATTTCTGGTCTCACTGGTCAATAACTATTTGACTAATTTGACTTGAACATATTGTTTAGTTTTATAAAATGTTTTCTTTTTCCTGAATGATGTGTGTGTGTGTGTGTGTGTGTGTGAGCACACACACACACACACATGTGCAAGCACTTGAAGTTTACACCTGTTTTTTCTTCTTCTTTTTCTTCAGAGAGAAAAATGTTATACAAATGCTTTGTTTTAAAATTATGCCAGTATTCATAATATGCCGTTTTGACTTCAACTCGAATTTGCCAGTTAAATGTGAGAAATATAATCCTTTATTGTGCATTGGTGTTGGATGGAAAATTGTACCCTCTGGATCAGAGCCAAATTCTGACTCTTGGGTGCGAGTTTCAGATGTGAAATTCTGGTCCTGGGAGAGGAATTTTCCAACACTAAGTCAATGGTCATGGAAGCAAAATTTTCTTATTCAAAGCCAGTACATGTAATTCTGTTGATCTTACATTTGAAGTTAGGTCATATGGAAACTGAGTCTATTACAGTTCCAAAAGGGATAAATCTTTGCAGAAATAACCTCACGTGCTGACTGATATCAATTACAGCATGCTTGTTACACCATACCATTAGGTCAACAAATGTCCCATGAAATGCAGTTGTTGTTCATATTTACAGAATATTCAAATGATAGGTCTACTTTTTAGTGGTATCATGAGAAAAATAATTTCACCACACTTGCAGATTGAATTAAGAATTCCATCCCTGAGGCATGCTTGCATGGACCTTTTACCCATATGTAGGATTTTCTTATTCTCCTTTTCAGCTATATCATTATTGACAATGATAGATCTGATATTGTTGATTTATTTTTCAGGTGTGATAGCTAACAATGGATTACTTTACGTTGTGGGAGGGGATGATGGTTCCACAAATCTTGGGACAGTGGAATATTATGACCCTAAAAATAACACATGGACCTTATTGACTTCTGGTATGATGACAGGGCGGAGTTATGCTGGTGTAACTGTCATTGACAAGCCTACTCTGTAGCAATTACATATCCAGTTTTTTTCCACGGAACAAAAGGATCAGAGAAGAATCTCCATTCTGTTTGATGAAATTACATCATTTTGATCACATGTACACATTTTGTAATTTTTGTCCAAGTTATATTGTGCAATAACCTTAGCAGAAAGAAAAATAATGAAACAAATCAATTTGTACAGTTTGACCTTGAGAAAAGTTTTTTTTTTTAAAAGGAAGCTTTATGCTTTCACCTGTGTTAGTTTCTTTTCACTTTGCTCATGTACTTGTACATTTTGTCTGTCTTCTGTGTAGAACATAGGGCTTATGTGATGGCATCAGTTTGTGCATGCATGCATATGTTATGTCACCTCATTCTGCCAGCACTGTTTGAGATAGAAATGGCAGATCTTTGGAAATTATTGGGATAGATCATTGGTTTTGACAGTATTACTTAAAGTTTAATTAACCACTAGAGGATAGGATGGTGGGGGAACAATGAAATGTGGAATTGAAGAAAAAGGAGCATTGTGTGTTTGCTTCATATTCCATATATTTTGTACTCCATCATATTAGCAGTGTTTTTCTTTGATTTTGAAAGATTGATGCAGAAAAGAAATGTTAAGTGGGTTAGTTTTACTGTTGTTAATAAAAATAAGCAGATTTTAATTTCGTACAAATTAATGGAAATAGTTTAAACTTATGTAATAGTTGTGTGAATGTTTCTTTGTGCCCTTTTCATGAACAGCTTAACATATAAAGAATTTATGAAAAATTAGCATCATATAAAATCTACACCCTATACAATATTTAGCTAAATATTCACAGTTGGAATGTCCAGTTGATTCTGACTATCCAAGCATTGTTTTGACATTTCCAAGTTATAAATCCTCTGAAAGAAATATGTTTAATTATTTCCAGTCATTATATACAGCTTCAAAATGCTAAGGCCTCGGTACATGTATGGCCATAATGTTGGCTGATATAAAAGATGTATATTTATAAATGTCAGTTTTCAGATATCCCAAAACACTTGTGACATCCAAGTTCACCGTGTTGTTTATGGACTATCCTAATGTCAGGCTTTTTTTCAGCTGTAAAGGGTGTGCAAAAGTTGCTACATGCAATCAGTTATTACTCAGTTGTTATTTATTCTTAATTAAATACAGTATTGTTAACTCTCCTCTTCAAGGTTGAGTTAAGATATTGTATCATTGCAGATGTCATTTGTCTGCATTGATACAGATAAAAGCACACACACATTTCATAGCACCTTACCCCTGGAGGTTAGTCTGAGGGTGCTAACTTTGTTTATGTATATTAGTTGTATATTTTTGGCTGAATTTTGTTTAGATCAGGTATTTTGCACACTGTATAAGTACTATTATACCTAAAGTCATGAAACTTGGTGAGGTGGTGCATCTTGATGAGTTTTACACCTTCATCATAAAAGTAGATCACTAGCTTGTATTTAACCTTTCAGCAACTTTGGTTGAATTTTGTCTTCTGTGTCTATTTCTCAAGCTCCGTTTATACTAGAATAATCAAATATATGATTGTAGGCATCTCTGTTAGTACCCAACCTTTACAACTAATTAATCTAATTTGCATTTCACATTTCAATGACTTGGGTTAAGTTTTTGCATTTAGGTTATAACCAGATAGGTTATTGCATTCTGTATACACCCTGTTATTCCAAAATTCATGAAACATGGTGAGGGGATGCATCTTGATGAGTACTGCATCTCGTCACAAAAGTAGGTAACTAGCTCATAATTCATGCTTCACTAACTTGGGTTCATTTTAAGCTCTGTTCATGCCAGAATCATAAAAGAAGATGGTCATGAGACCTGAACTTCTTATTTTATTGACTTATGTCTTGCTTTTAGTCCATGACCACATTAGTGTTTTATGTACTGTATAATATGTTTATACTTGGAATCATAAGCCTTGGTGAGAGGATGCACCTTGATGAATTACTACACCATTATTATAAAAGTAGGTCACTGTGACTCAATGCACATTTCACTGACTTTGGTAAAATTGTTATGTTTTGGTAAAGGTACACCCTTTCAAAAGAGCTTCCTTGTGAGTTTTATTTCATCTTATTGGCTTTAAGTTTTTGTGTTAACAAATAACCACATGAGTTTTTGGCATGTTATATGCACACCAGCCATCTAGAATTATGAAACTTGGTGTGTGGATGCATCTTGATAACTTCTATATCTTTTTTTCATAAAGAGATCTCTGTGACCTATATTTCATGCAGTGGTGACTTTATTGAAATTTTGTATTAAGAGGTCATTTATTGCATGCTGTTCATTTCTTGGGTGCTGTTTATGTTCCAGTTATGAATCTTGATAATTGGAAACATCTCTGTTGCTACTACACCCTTAATGCCAAAGAAAATCACTCTAACCAGCTTTTTATGCTTTACTAGCATGGGTTAAGTATTTGTGTTTATGATCACATAGATTCATCCATGTTAGACCTATAGCCTTCTCAGAAGGCTTTTTGGGACCAGTGCAGTTTGAATCGGGATTAAATATTTTATTCAGTGGTAAACTTTCCATATTCATGACTATACATTGTATATAGTGACACATCATGCTGAACAGGTTATCTATGTATTGTACATGTCAATGAGTGCAATAATAATTAGATGAGCAGACTAAGGAGTCCAGTTGGCTCAGTGATTAGTGTACCAGACTCCTGACAAAAGGGTACATGTTTGGATCCTACCTTTGGACCAGCAAGGTCAGCTACATTGGCCAAGGTCATTGGCGTGTCCTTGGGCAATGCACATTATTCTAATTGCCTCTGCAGTAAATAACCTACTTGTGAGCCATACAGAACCAAACCAAGATGATTGAACTGTATGCTGCATACTTTTCATGTGAGTAGTCACAAGTATTTGGCAATCAAGGCATTTTTTGATGAATGAACTATATTTGTGTTGCAGGCTGTCACTCCAGTATTATTCAATACCTGTGACTTCACTCATAAAATCTGACTCACACCAATGTTCTTCAGAGCCTGTGACTTTCGCTTAGTAAAATCTGGCTTGGTGTAGCATCATGTCCCACCCAGTCACATTATCCTGACACCAGGCTGTCTAGTCCTAACACTAATCTCTTAATGCAGCATGCCAAATGAAGCATCAGCTATTGCCATGTTTATAAATCTTTGGAATGACTCAACCAGTGTTTGAACCCATGACCTCCCACAGCTGAGGCGGATGCTTTAACCACTTAAGTCACCGGAGCAGTCATTGTCATTTATTCCTTGTCACAGCAGGTAGATAGATAGGAGGTTTCACAGTATGTCAGCACGAACTAATGCTGATTACAAATAAAAGTTTCATTTTACAATGATAAAAAGTTATATTGTAACAATAAATATTTGCCAAAAAATCTTTAGTTAAAAAAGTCTGAATTTATTTTTGTATCATAATGTTTACAATAGCTATCAGAGTCGAGAAAAGTAGAAGTGAGCTATGTAAACATTGATTACTCTGGTTATTTATTGCAGAGACAACATGTACCTCATCATAAGTTTTACTTGGTTTAGCAGCAAATTCAAAATGTTCTGCACAGAGTTGAAAATAATTAACAGTTGTACAGAAACTGATTCTGTGCAGCAGCTGGTGTAGACCCACCATCAAATTTAAATTTTAACCAATAGGAGGATAAATACGAGTGGGTTAACTGCTTATAATGGCCATTAAATTATGACAGGGAGTACTTTGCATGAACTCCCATGCTGCTCAGATACTTTGCAGTATTCTCTGCAGAAATATTTGTTAGCATTGGTGCAAGCATCAGTAGCATCCCTAAAAATTTTTCAGAAACACATCTTTATTAAAGTGAAAACAAAATCGAAATATAAAAGAAAGTGCATATGTTTACTTAATATTCTTTATGAACCTAATTTATATAATGTTTTCATGCCAAAACTCATGTTCTTTGAATATAATAAATATGTATCTTGATTTTCTTAAATTTCTCATAACTCTTTACTGTCACATTAAACAGTCCTTTAGACACAGTCCTGATATGCTGTTAATTACAAGGTAATTGTGCACCCTCTGTGACAGCCTGTTCCACAAAACTCTCTTGATCCTATTATGGTTGAAAAAGACCTTTTAAAATTTGAAGAAAAAAATGGAACAGAAAGTTTATAAGAAAATTTACAATATTTACCAGATTCCTAATTAACAAGGACAAATTCTGTATTCCTAATTAACCAAGACAAATTCTGTATTCCTAATTAACAAGGACTATACTGTAAGAGTCAAGATAGTGAAATATTTTTAAATTATAAGTACTAATATAACACATATTCCCTTTCATTATCAATATGTTTTATATGTTTTAATTCTTTAAATGCAGAGGAGCTCAAATATTGTTTAAAAGTTTAAAGTGCTTATTTACCTGCTGTTGGCACTAGGTGATTATTTTTTAAAACATACTTAATAAATGAAGAAATAATGCAAAACTTTTTCTTTTCATGGTTTCAAAACATGTACAATTTGAAAATTAAAATTGCTCCATTTCTTGAATAGATTCATATGGCAGCACCCAGTTAACAGGGTTCATAGCTTTGTTGAAAACTTTGAAAGTGCTCGATTTGGGCTTTTTGAATTCAAGGCTTTGAAAGCAATGAAAAGTTACATAGAAGAGTCCTTAAAAATCATCTCTTTCAACCATTTATTGTCTTACAGTTGCTGGAATATAGGCATGATTATTGGTGATCTTGCTCTGTTTTGTTGCTGATCTCAGAAGTTTTGGCTTTTATGATTTATATTGCTTGTCATTCCATATGTAATTTTTGCTCTCATTGTCTATATCTGAGGTCATGGAAATTTATTTTTGAGGCCCTGGAAAGTCCTTTTAATTTCCAGTGAGTGGAAGTATCTAATCCGTGGTTAAGATTTTAATTTTATATTTTTGACTGACCAAACCATTTAATTTTTTAGCTCAGAGTGCACTTTGTAGATATAAGAGCTACTTATAGATGCCATTAACATTCATGAAATGGGGGCCCCGAGTGACCGAGTGGTCTAAAGCGCTCACCATTACGGATTGTGGCCATCTCACCTCTGTCTGTATGGGTTCGAGTCTCAGGTCAGCCAATGTGGGTATGTGAGAAAGCTTGCCAGTAGCTTCTCATGGGTCAGTAGTTCTTTCCGGGGTTTTCCCAGGTTCTTCTTCCCCCAGTAATACTGGCCGCCATGTATAGCCTATCTTGTGCTGAAAAATGGCGTTAAACCTTACAACAACAACAACATTCATGAAATTTTATGACATCACATACTTCTTCAAGAAAATAGCAACAATAACTACAACAAAAATAAATATGACTACCACAACTACTAGTCCTGATACTACTACTACTACAACACCCCCACCCCTCCCCCAACTCACCTGTTGTTAAATAGATTTAAAGCAAAAGTTAGCAATATGGAAGACTTACTGTCTTATCTAATGATTTCCATGCAAGGTTAGGAAATATTCCCAGTTGAAACATTACATTTATTCCTTTTGGATTTTTTCCTTCATTGGAGAAATATGGCTATTAGAATCTTAATCCGAAAACTATGCAGCTGATATTCTTAGCCAAGTGAACATAAGGTTAGTCAGGTGCCGGTTAATTTTACATTTTTCTAAAGATGGAGTCTTTGTGAATTAGCACTAAGGATTATATTGCCTTGAAAAGTTTGTCACACCTGTTGGGTAGTAGTGGAAACAACTGAAATATAACACACATTACTAGCTGACTTAGTCATCACAGGGCACTCACTTGACTATGTCATGCAGATACCAGCATCAAAGGTCACAGTGGCAGTAAGGCCAAACCAAGTACAAAAGATAATGCCAAAGTGAGTGAATGATATAGTGGATTATCTTAATTATATACCCCCAAAAGTGGAAATCTGTCTTCGAAGTGATGGGACTAGGAATTAAGTGACATGTTTCTTTCGTACAGTAATTTTTAAAGGTTTCCAGGAAACAGGCAAGCATATCGACACTGGTACATAGCATATTGGTGGCATTGGAAGCATTGCAGATTAAATTGATACTGTGTTGGGACTGCAGCCATCAATGGCTCAGGGGAGAACACAGTTTTGTGATTCATTTAATAAGTCCACTCCTCAAAGAATAATATGTGGGTTGTACAAATATTGATTGCTTTACTGTATTGTTTTCAAATGTAAATCCAGCTTTATACTTAGGAGATTGTGATACAGGCAATTTTTAAAGCACAATTTTCAGTTCACGTATATTCATAGGTTACCAATTTTTATGGACTCAATTGGATTGTTGTTACAAACCATTGATTTTAAAGACCAAACAAACATTCCATACACATGAAGATGATAGAATATATTTACCCATCAGAAACATCTACATGAATTTAAATAATTGGTGCCTTACTTGAAAGGCCCCTTGCACAAGAGGCAACCACTTTTATAAGGCGACCATGCTAAACACCAAAATAGTATACTTTAACCATTTTTTTTTTCCCTTCCTGAAAGGACACCCCTTTAATGCAGCCACCTTTTCATCACTTGGGGTGGTCTCCTAAGTGCAAGACCACTGTGTATTGATAAAAATGCCTTTTTGGTGTGCATGATCATGAAAGTTGATACCGATTGAAATATGAGTTGACTGATACATTATTATACAGTATTACTGGTGCAGCGGTTTACTGTAGTACTTGTTTTCCCAGTTTTATGTGCCATGGTACTTTTCACTGTACTGGTATGTTGGTAGTTTCTATCAGTAAGGAATGCATGGATATTCCCAAAGATTCTTGTTATGACTTTAATGATATTAACACCGTGTTTTCATTATTCATGACAAAATAGTTTTAAAAAGTATCCTTTTTTACAAAAATGTTGTATCTGTCACAAAGTAATGGTGAATATGACAAATATAATTATATTTATGATCTTTTAATCACTCACGTATGCCAGTTAGGTGGCCAAATAAAATATTGTCAAAGACTTCAGCCAAATTCAACTTTTGGAAACATTTTGGACAAAACAAATCCCCATACATATCATGTTTTAGTTATTTGCTAACATTAATGATTGTGCTAAATGTTTGTATTCCTTCGCAAGACTGCGACTCATCCTACGATTTTAATTAGTGCACTTGTTTTCTGTCTGAACTTTGCATAATTTCTAAGTCCACTAAATATATTCTCATTTGTTGAGTAAATGTGTTTTGTTTACTTGCCCGCTCTGATAATTATATTGCCCGGGCATTGGCATCCAACTCAGAGTTTCCCTGCCTATCATATCAATAGTGTAGCTAGAAGACTGTAGGCTTTATAATCAACATTTTTCCTATTTTTATCGGTAGGTTCTCTAATATCAGGATGATGTCTTTCACAACATTAGCTGTAGTGTAAGCCTTAATCATCCCACTTTGGTTACAGCTTTTATGTTATAACATATACAGCAATTAACATTTAACATACACATAGTAAATTCATATAGTATAAGGTACTGCTCATTTAATTGGTTTTGGGGGGTGGGGCTGTGATTTTCTTTTGAGCTGAAATATTTTCTTTTTTCTTCAGTTTGAAGATAATTCATATTTTTCCAAATAGTATCTTGGCAAAATAGTACTATCAGAGCAAAATATTATTTCCTGCTCTTGACAGAATGTAATTAAACAAAAGAGTGTCAGGCCCCTGGCCCAGAACATGAAATTGTTGGTCCATATATAATGGGAGTATACTGTAGTATGTACATTCTGAAATACCATGCTACAAATTTTTCAGGATACCCAGCTCAAGTATACATTTTTGAAAGATTGTTTTGACAGGTGTTATTGGACAAGTCTTAATTATTTTATACCACCCATAAAATTGCATCCAGATTATGTACAGGTCAGTTGGATGAAAGTATTGGCAAGGAAATGTTTGAAATGGAAGTATGTCAGGTTTAATACCTCCCAATACATGCTGTGGGTGTAAAATAGGTCTGTTGTGCTCACCCACATGTCGTAACCATTTTTCTCTGGAATGTGTCCCAAGATGTCCCAGGTAAGGTCTTGCCCTTGGATGTGTCCCAGCTGAGGTCTTGCCCTGGGATGTGTCCCATGATGATGTCCCAGCTGAGGTCTTGTCCTGGGATGTATGCCATGATGATGTCCCAGCTGAGGTCTTGTCCTGGGATATATCCCATGATGATGTCCCAGCTGAGGTCTTGCCCTGGGATGTGTCCCATAATTATGTTCCACCTGAGATGCTATTGGAGTTTTTAAAATAGTGCACTTTATTTTAAAAAAATTGAGGTTTTCTTTAAGAATTTTACTCATTTTTGGCTTTATCATTTTTTTGTTTGTCTTTTTTGAGATACCTCAGTTTGTGCTTATATGCTCTTAAACTGTATACATATCATTCAGATTGTATTTTTAAACATCATGAAGTTATACAATTTGTGACATAAATTACTTGTAAAAGTAGGATCATTAAAACATAGGATAATTTGTAATTATTCATGATAAAATTTTCAGTGAAAAATTTATTTAAGAAAGTGTTCTAAATATGATTTTATTTTATTTGTTCATGTGGGAAAGTGGTTGATTACTCACACAATGTTACTTTCTTTTTTTTTTCAAATTTATGCTGGAGTGCATATTGACTACATTTGTTGGTGAACAGATCTGTGTATTCTGATTTTTGGTGTTGTTGATTTAAAATGAGGGAAAAGAGGAAAAAGATGAATTAAATTGGGCAGGATATTTTTTAGTGTAATTCCCTCTATGATCAGAGTTTCTGATAACATCTTACACCTATGATTCTGTGTCCATATGGATTTTTCCATTTATTTCCATTTCAATTTGGATTCCTTCAGTGCACTCTAGGGCTTACATTTGTCAAAATTAACAAAGCATGCCCAACTCAGAGGATTGATTTCTCATATGAATACTTTCCATGTTCATATTAATGAGAAAAAGAAGCTCCACTGCCTTTTAAATCCAGCAATCATGGAAAGACAAAAAATTTAGTCTTTCCTTTCTGTATAACGTATAGACAGAGGGAAGAAACCCTTACCTGTTATTTCCCTAGGTTACCACTAGGTGGCTGTGGTTGTTTATTCAGTTTTAACTTCCACTGGATAGGATCAACATTGTATCCTGCACCTCTCAAAATCCAATAAATATTGTGAGGGTTTTCAGCATCCATCAACAAAGCCAATATGGCTTGATTTTGAAAATGTGTTGATAATTCGTGAATATTGTGGCACTTATGTTCATAATCCCCTGGCACAAACAAGTGTTGCCTACCCCTGTAGAAAGGCCACCTGTCAAATACAGCCATCATATTAGTGCACAAATTTCAGATTTACACCTCATGAGCAAACATGTATTGGGGTTTACAAATAGAAATCTTACAGTTATTATGTTATAAATTAAGTAGATTGACATTTGCTTCAAAATGCTGATAAAGTACCAACTTTAATCCATACCAAGAGGTAATCCATTTATCCATACTGCTTTGATGTCAGATTTTGGCACTTTGATAATTACAAACTATTACTATCTCCAATAATTATCAAGATAACAAAAGCCTACAGCTGAGAAGTAAAATATTGTTTAGCTCCAGTCACTGTGACACCTGGATGCCCTAAAATAAAAACTGGTATATCAGCCAGTGTTGCTTTCCATTAGATTACAAGGTATTTATTAAAGGGTACCAGACTATAAGGGGCCCTGAGTGGTCGAGTAGTCTAAAGCGCTTACTGTTCCAGATCACTGCCATCTCACCTCTGTCTGCATGGGTTTGAGTCTCAGGCTTGGCTAATGTGTGTATGTGGGAAAGCTTGCCAGTAGCTTCTCATGGGTAGGTGGTTCTTCCCAGGGTTTTCAAGGGTTCTTCCTCCACTAGTTATACTGGCCACCATGTATAGCCTATCTTGTGCTGAAAAATGGCGTCAAACCCTACAACAACAACAACTAGACTATAACTAGCCTATCACGTGACAAACTTACTTCCTTCGTAAACATTGACTATCTTGTCTAATAGCAACATTGATAATAGAGTTCATTATAATAGCTACAATTTATTTTGATAGTAGTATGGTAGCCATTGAAGAAATATCTTGTTGCAAAGAGTGCAAAATGTCATCAGACATTCTCATTAGAAGGAGGAATGAAAACAACTGAACTAAAAAAGACAGAGTCCCCTTGATATTGCTGAGAAATTTGACATCATAAAGATTAAAATAAGCATTGTCAATATACATTCTGCAGCAGTTGGAAATTGAAATAGATGGAGATAACTGTGATATCATAGCCTTGACTTTGAGAGAATGATGGTTACTGTCAGATTAATTCCATACCATTGTGATTTTTAATGAAATATGAAATATTAAAAAATTGATTATACTTTTTATAATATGTAAGTATTACTCAGATCTGATTCCCTGTTGAAAGGCCACCCCTCTTTTATGGCCCACTGCTTGCTGCAGAATGGTAGCTTTACAATAGTGATACCATTGCAGATGATGGCAATGAACTGTATTAAATGCATGAGAAATTAAAACCATGGAGGATGAGATGTGAACAGCTTGTGCCAAATGTTCATCAGATGCAACATGCAGTGTTTGTGTATGAAGGTATCAGGTCTGTAGGACTGAGAAAGGATCTCAGGAGTGTTTGTGTATGAAGGTATCAGGTCTGTAGGACTGAGAAAGGATCTCAGGAGTGTTTGTGTATGAAGGTATCAGGTCTGTAGGACTGAGAAAGGATCTCAGGAGCAAAGAGAGACATGGAAAGTCCAAACGATGAAATATGATATGCTGAGTTAATACGTTGTCACTGTCCAGTGTAATGGAGATTCCAGGATTATTTTAATCCCACCCCACTCCATATCGAAATTGATGACAACAATGATGATGGTGACCATTGACATAGTGTTAGCTTGGGATCGAAGAACAAGGGGTTGCAGAATTGTCAGTCCTGCATTCTTCATTGGTATTAATGGAGTCACAGAAGAGGTGACTAGTGCAAGAGGCAATGACAGTTGCTGGCTTCAGGTGATTTTATCCCCCACAGTTCTCCAATGATGGCCTGAAGAAAATGGAGATTGTCTTTATTAGGTAATCCAGATGGTGTCAGTCCTGCCACACTGATGTAAATGTGATCAGGTTATTTATACTAAGCAGAAAGCAAATTGTTTTGAAAATATGTGTCTTGAATAATACTAACCCTATCACATTACTATTAAACCCTCTCACACCTCCTGCATATGCACACAAGTTTGTTGATGTATTGCTGAAGCTAACACTGAGTAATCAACCATAGCTATATCATGGTAGATATGGGAAGTAATGGTTCAGAGTTTCTTCCCTTTGTATGTTAGATGGGCAAGATAGAAGTTTTCATCTTTCTGCAATTGCTGGATTTGCAGGTTAAGTGAGATTCTTTCCTAACACTAATGGTTGGGCAGGTATTCTCAGAGAAACCTAATTTACTAAACAATTCGCTGTTTCAAATTTAAAGACTTCATTAAAATACTGATTTAGGGCTATTCCATTTAAATCTACCTGGAATATGGAGGGAAATGACACTCTTTTTTTAATGCCAGACAAGCTTATGGGATGGTCTGTTCTTTGTTTATCTGTCTGTTAGCAAAAGACTGTTACTGCTACTCCTTCAAAGTTACATGGAAGAATGCCTTGAAACTTACACACACATTCATCTTAAGGTCTAGTTTGTCCTAAGTGAAAACAATGCCACTTTGACAGCCAATAAGGATGGTCATTTTGACTTAGGGTTTTCACCAAAAGACCTTTTATAATGTCCAGTTGGCTTTAAATGATAATGGTGCCTATCTTACATCCAGTATGGCCACCATTGTGTCCATCTTGAAAATCTTGCCACTGCTTATGAATATCATTGATGATTTTTGTACACTGCAGTTGAAAAGAAGAAATGATCTCATCTTGGGTTCCTTAAATCCTGAAAATTCTTTTCAGCCAGTTTTGTGGGTACCACAAATCTGTGTCCTAATGTTGCATGAGTTAAAATGTGGGATGTTAATATGAAGTCAAGAAACCAGTCAGCCAAAACAAATCTATTGGAACTTAGAACTTGGATGGGTATTTAACCAAGAAAATTTGAATATTGCCTTCAAGAGTAATGGGGATACCAGTGTAAGCTTAATCAGCAGAATTAATTTAACAATAACATAATTTTAAAAAAACAACAAAATGCCTCACCAATACAAGTACATGGTTATCACTGAAGGAATTCTATAGTTCTAAAGTATCTGAAGTTAAATGATTTTTTTATTAAAATAGGTTTCTGTTGTCAGCAGCTGGTTGTTAAGATTGGGGAAGAACATGTTAAATAGTTATTTTGCAGATTGTAGAACATAGTGAAATTTATGTGAAATATGTGAAAGAATCTCTCCGAATGGAATAGGACTTATTTTTTAGAACTCGTATTTGGACTAGTTTTCATTTAACCCTAGATGCTTCTAGTTACATTAACACATGTTAATTCACATTAGGTAATTACAGTTAAGTTTTTATAAACCCATTTTGTGTGTAGCTTGCATTCTGTCCAATGTAGAGCTTTTTGATCAAATAAATTGGGAAGCCAAACTTAGTCTGAGGTAAACTATTACTATCAAGTTAAACCTGTATTAATCAATCACCTCTGGGAAGATTGACCTTTTATGACATATGGTTGCCTAATAGAGGTTAATTGCTACAATATTTAGGTGTAAGGAAAGTGACTGTTTTAGATAAGTTATTGCTTAACAGAGGTGAGCTCTAAAACAGGTTCAGCAGTAGTTCACATATATAAAGTCCAGTTTGAGTAATTCACTGTCTGATATGTAAATATGTCGCTAGTAGTAAGAAAATGTTCAAGTGACATTATCCTGCTGAAGTCACTTTCTGGAACTTTATCATCACTGTATGCAATATGTCATTTGTGATATTAGAAACAGGATCTGTGATTGTCTGCCTGCTTAGTTTGATATCTAGGTTGTGCAATATATCAGCAATTATACTTAATAAGTCATTCCCCAGCTTGAAATAAATTGTAAATTTTCTGGTTTTGTGAATTTTGTAATGTTAATTGTATTAATGTAATGCTTTTAATTTTGTTATTTAAAAAGTACCTGGTATAAATATAGTCCCAGGTGATTCATGGCTCCAAGAATAGTCTGAATGTGAGCTTTTTACTCTTCTTTAATCACATGGCTAAAATGTGCTTCACACTTACGGTAAATTTTATTTAGCGCACCTGGTTATAAAACCATGTGAGCTTAAGGTATGGCCCTGTATCGAGCTTGTGTCATATACTAACTGCCATCCACATTTACTGTTTCAAACATTCATCTTTTGAAAAAAAAATACTTTGCATATTTCAGTCAAATTTGATAGGAATGTTTCTCAAAACATGCTATAAAACAATTAAGCTCAGAGCATTCCTCCAAGCAGTGGTGTGGTTTCCACAGCAACCATGTAGAAAATGTATTTTCAACTACTCCAGAATGGCTGGGCCAATTTTGATCAAACTTGGTACGAATGTTTCACAGGACATTCTGGATCAAAGTGGCTTCCCTAGGAATGGTATGGCATCTGTAGCAGTCATATGGGACATGTATTTTCTGCATCAGATGCGTTTGCCATTCACATTAATGTTAGGAATTATCTTCTGCTTCGTTCCAAATCCAGCCCTCCCAGAAAGACAACAGAACTTGTCTTTCTCATCTGTAAACAATATAAATGAAGAAAATAGAATCAACGGGAAGTAAATCTTCCAAAATACTGCAGCAGTACCACTAATTTTCCTGGGTGATCAATTTTTGGATTTCATTGTTGCCTTGAACCACAAATTTTAAGACCCATAAGAAAAATCGACAAGATATGATGAAAGAGCCCCCTTCCCTCATTTACTTACTGTGCTTCATTCCTAGAGCACAACAGAACTATAAATAAAAACATTTATGTGAATCAGTAATCATATATCAGCTTTTACATGTGTTTGTTTTATTTTACACATTTAAAAAGAATTATTAAGCATTTTATATTTTTGTTTCGGTGCACACATTTATATAGTATCTGGTAGCTGTTGTCAAAAAATTTAAATCATATGGAAAGCATATCTTATTTTATCCATTCTTAATGAACAACAGGACTGTAAAATGCTTGAATTATTGTCTGAAGTACAATTAATGATGAAACCTTAATTACATGTACAGCAGAGTATTAAAGCTCACACTTAACTTTTAACAAAACCACTGAATCAGCATCCTGTCAGTCTACTCTGCTGGTACACAAATATTTTTCAGGTAAATAATCATGAAATTGTTCAGTTAAATGTCCAGCAAAGCCACTGATTATTAGGTCAGATCTTTTACACATTTTTGCATGAGTTGCAATTATACAGTCAACATGAATCGGCTTGAATGATGATCTCTGTGAGCTATTTAGCATACCAGTTGTGGAAATTTGATTTTAATTCGTCCTTTTAGTCATTATTTATTGTAAAGTTAAGTGCTTAAAGTTGATTGGTTCGTACATGAGCCAGGCTGAAGCAAAGGAGTGGTTCCATTGTTTTTCAATATTGTTAACATCTTCACACTTTCATGGGCTCTTAACACATCAAAATGTTAACTGCTTTCTAAGAGCATTAATCAATGCTCAACTATTCACCTGTTTTGTCACGTGTGAAACGATGGCATAATCCAAAAGGATGTGTATCAAAGTTGAAATTTACTACTCTTAATCACTGTGTTAAAGCCATGGCCATCAGAAATTACTGAAGGTACATATTTATGGACATTGTTTTAAGGAAGAGATCATATACATGCACTTTAATAACCGATTAACTTAGTGTTGTTGGCTGCATCATCTCCCTTGGATTTTAAGTGTTAGTGATTGATCTCAACAGGTGTTTGATTTTTTGTCATACAAGTGGTAATTAATCTGGCCGTCTTCTCATTTGCTGTCGCTTTTTGTGATGAAAAGGTATTTATTTTTGCACCATATCCCAACTTTGTTAAGCAAACAGGCAGTGGTGACGACATTAAAGGCTTTTATTCACTACTTGTAGTATCAAAAATAAACAGAATGCTCTAGCTGTATCCAGTTCAGAAGTTTAGCCATGCCAATGTTCAGAATGTAGACAGTGTATTTGATATGGCTTTCTGTAAAGAGGGGTGAGAGCATGATTAGTTTTGATCTGACACTTACTTTCATATCCTGATTCACACATCTTCCTGTAAATTCTTGGGGTGCTGTGTCCCTTCCAAGGCAGTGTGTATCAGTTTTGGACTCAATCCAAGTTCATTGAAATATATCATGACCAACTTCAGGTCCACTTTGTCAACAGCAGCTGCAGCATACCTGGGTGGCATCTTAAAGTAAGTTTCGTTCAGATTCAAGATACTGCTATGGATAGATTAATATTTAAAACTGTTTTTATTAGAGTTAACATTCATAGAATAATTGTTTTCTTGGGGTAATGTTCTGGATATATGTAGTCCCAGTTGTGGTGCTGACATTTTAATATAAATCTATGTGTTAAGCTTTAGTTTCTTCAGTTACAAATGTAGCTCACCTGAATTCTGAAGAAAAGTTATTAGATTTGAATAAGATTACCGTTAAGCCCCGAACAAGACTTAGAGATGACCACAGTTCTGAATTAGAATGGGCATTCCTCTAGGTAAAGCTTAATGTATTCATTTATTAATTTATGTGTGTGTATGCATGAAAGCATACAAATATTTTTATAGTCTTATATAGGGTGCAAGGAATCACATGACAACCTGTTTTTTCTACAATTGGTAGTTCAAGAGAATAACATCTTTCTCACTTTTTGTTAGATAAAGTAAGAAGTCTAAATCAGTAGTTATGAGCCGTAGATCTAAGCCCCCGATTTATAGCACCTAAAATGCTACATGAGCGTGGTGGATGAGATCCAGTAACAATATGAGCATTATATTCTCCTATCTCAAAGGTTCTTTTTTTGAGTTATTACTTTTTTTATAATGGGAAGTAGTTGTATCTCTCACATCCCCATCATTTTGTTGAGCTTGATATGGACTCATTTCAGTTTAGTTCACTTTCCCCACAAATGCATTGCATGGATTGTTTATCTTGCGGAGTTGATCTCCAAGAAGGCATGGATTTCTGCAAGGGAGTTTTTGCAACACAACTCCTTGGACTCCTCAATGTGACTAGAGATTTTTGACTGACTCTAACTTGCCCTCTGCATATGACTATCTTAAGTCAGTGGCACTGGTTTTCATAAATACCATGTTCAGATGCCTTCCCCAAACAGCAATGATTTTCAAACTGAATCAGTAAATAAGGAGTCTGACCTGCAATGTGGTTCTGCTCACTCTATTCAGTTCTGACAGGTCCTGGGTCAATGATCTACTCCAGGCATATGTAACCTATGTCTATGTCTAGTGGTCCAGATCCAACCAGTGACCTGGTTTTATTCGCTTATTTACATTGAAGGATGTGGCTTTAAAAATAGTTTATTCAGCCTGCACTCTGGCACAACTTGCACATGCCTGATCGAGTCAACGTAGTGATAGGTATTCCAAGAGAGATCCAGATGGTTCCCAACCTGTCCAAACATTAAAGATCGCAGATTTTTCACCTCGCTTTTGATTAACTTCTCCTTCATGTCTGGAGTTTATCAGGAAAGCCCTCTGGGAAAAGGAGTTTAGCACTTCAGTTGTGGAGAGGATCTCATGTGCTTCAAGGTCCTCCACTTTGAAGGAGTGAATAGGAAAGTGACATGTCTTTACATCCAGGTGCAGAAACAGTGATATCCTTCCCTTGAAGACTTTGATTCCTCAACTGGCTCATTTCTTTCTCAGGCTTTTGGTACCGATTATGATTAAAGGCTACTGCTTCATGATCTCCAGTAGCTTCAGACATATGGGAGAATGGATATAAACCACGACATTGACTCAGGAATGCCATGCAATACTCCTTACACTTGGTATACGGCACCAAAGTAATCATGTGTTGCTGTTATCCCCTGGTTGTGCTGCCTGTTGCTAGGAGAGTGGTTTTATCCTTCAATTAATGGCACATACCAGTGCATCTGCTGAAGGGTGACCAAGGTAAAAGTTGGATATCATGCATTTCTTAAATCTTTCACATATTCTCCAGACATTAATGTGATCAGATGTTGTGTTTATCAGACAAGAGAAATTTTAATAGAAGCAATTACTTACCCTGTTGCTATTGCTTAGCGAATATGTTTTCACACAGAAAATACAGTTTGATGTGAATATGTATTAGCTAAGCAACAGTGACAGGTAAGTATTGCATAATTAAAATTAGTTTTACTCTCCTCCACAAAACCCCACTACATTTTATCATAAATTACGTTTTTCTATAATAAAAAGAAGACATCACATTATGATTAAACCTTTCCATACTCCCGCACAAATACAAGATGTTGATGTATTTGCTCCAGCTTAAACAGAATAATATATGGTGACAAGGGTTGTAAATATAATAGAATGCTGGAAGACACATTTACTACAACGTTCAACACATGGGAATTTTTTTATATGGTTAATGTCTTGTATTTTAAATTTCTTGAAGGAAGATAACATTTATTCTAAAACGTCATGTGCAACCCAATTTCCTTTGAATATTTTTAACCAACATTTGTACTGTTAATCAATCAGTTTATCTTTTATTATCTAATTACCCATTACATGTACATAGATTTTTTATTTGGAACCTTCATATATTTTCATCATATAATCATTGTGTTCTTGTACTTTTACTGCTTGTTGGGAAGAAACCTTTTTGACACCTCCTTTTTAATCATATAACATTTTTTGTGGCGCTATATAGCCTTACAGTCCTGGTGCACTGTAAAATTCACAATCCATAAAAAAGTAAATTTAAAGAAACAAATGTACCCCAGATAAGAAATTTACACAGTATAGATCACTTCAAGAATTTTTTTTGTTTTTGGGTCTAACACCATTTCTCAGTGCAAGATATTCTTATACTCGGAGGCCAGTATAACTGGTGGAGGAAGAACATGGGGTAACCCTGGTAAGAACCACTAACCCATAGGAAGATACTGCCAGCTTTCTCACTAGACACACTGGCAGAGCCAGAGACACAAACCCACATGGACAGAGGTGAGATGGAAATGATCGGTAAAGGAAAGCACTTTAGACCACTCAGCTACCTGGGCTCCCCTTCATGAATTTGTGTAGAATGGCCAGACAAACCTCCTTGATATAAATTTTGCTAAAAAAAAATGGCAGTTGAATTTTCATGCTGAGTCAGCATAATGAAAACAGAATCAAATATTTAAAAGATTACATATATATATATATATATATATATATATATATATATATATATATATATATATATATATATATATATATAATCCTATGCTACTCGATCTGAATGGATGGTCATATTTACATGGGGTTTTCATTTAAAGACTTGTTATGTTGTGTAGCTGGGAAAACAGTGCTGATCTGACATCCAATATCCAAAGCAGCCATCTTGCAAATATGGTTATTACTACTACTCCTGAATGGACAGTCATATCAGCATGGGTAAATTGAGCTGATCTAACATATAAGATGGCTGCTGTGTCATGACTCCTTCTCCTAGATGGTTAGTCCTCTTGACATTGGGTTTTCATCAGAAGACTTCTAATGATGTCAAATTGGTACTCCTTCTCTGCATAAAAATAAATTTAAATCAGCATGGAGTCTAATTATTATAGATAGAAAATGATGCGGATCTGATATCTAATAAGACCCTAGTGTTCAGCCATTTTGAAAATGGCATTGCTACTCCAGAAGAATTGATGGTCATATCAACATAGGGCTTTCACCAAAAGACTTTATGATATCTTATTTGTCATAACTAAAAAAGGAATCCTATCTGACTGCAACAATAAAAATATTGAAAAATCTTGCTTCAGTTCTCTTGAATGAATGATCACACTGGTATGGGGTTTTACTAAAAGTTTCTAATTGTGCCTAAATTATCCTAAATGAAAATGGTGCAGATCCTTCATCAGATATAGCTCCCACAGTGGCCATTTCTAAATCTCATTGTTCAAGATTATGGTTTTAACAATGAGCAGTTAAAAAAAAGAAATGGTCTTATAATGAATTCCTGGAAATTCTTTTTGAACAGTAGAATGTCAGTCACTTCAATGGACTAATTTTAGGTCAGGTTTGCAGATTTTCCTTTGGTACACAGTTGCAAATGATAATGGCATTGGTTGGCAGTTGATGAACAAAAATATCACTATACAATGGGAATTTACACAACAGCCTTTTTTTTAAATGGCACTATACACACAGATACGATATTGTAAGGATAATGGGAATTTAAAAGTATGCCTACATTTGAAAATTTTATATGGACATAAATGGAAATGTAACATAAGCAGTACACTTGGGAATGGGGGGGGGGATAAATATTTGGCTTCTGTGCCACAAATTTAAACTGACATTAGTAAATGTAATTTTAACAACTGTCAGCTACTGATCATCACCTGCATAAATGACCAACACTTGCATCAACTAACCAACAACTACCTGACTGACCGCAACCTACTTTCTGATCAACTATTCATACTGACCATTATCAACCACTACTCACCAATACACAGTAATAATGACCAACACTCACACCTGACCAGCACACATGCCCAATAACCAATGTAGTGTTAATGATCATCACTAACCAGCTGACCATCACCAATAGTCTTAATGGCAAGCACTGACCAGCACTTGTGCTTTCGAACCAACATTATTACTGACCATGACTTATACCTACTGACCAATACTCACACCTGATGTCCAGCACCAATGCTTACTAACCAAAACACAGTTACTGACCAACACCCACATCTGCTGACAAACACATACACCTATTTACCAGCACCCATGCTTAGTAACTAAACAGTGTTACTGACCAGTATATACATATACTGACCAAAAGAATGTTTTACTGACCAGCACTTAAATCTACTAACCAACTTCCTCACATAGTAATCAATGCACAATTTTGATGACTAGCATCCATATCTTCTTACCAGCACACACGAGGATAGCACTTAATTTTGGATGCTCACTACCATAACGCTCCAAAAGTGTGTTTCTATAATAATAATAATAATAATAATAATAACAAATAAAGAATATATTCGTTTTCACTTCTATTGGGTATATTATCATGAATATTAATCAAAATTAAATTTCAAACAGGCCACAAAAGTCAATTTTTCTTCTGAGTGTCTTAGTTTAAAATTTTTGGAGGCACTGCTTCTGATTCTTCTTCATCTGATGAGAACATCTATTGTTCCTGATTCTAGTCTCTGCTAAATGTGTTCATTTGTAGATATGGGTGCTAGTCAGTCCTGTATATTGGTTAGTATTCTTGGGTGCTGGTCAGTATTTGTATTTGATGGTTGGTAAATATTGGTCCTGGCCAGTAACACTGTGTTGGTTACTAATGGGTGCTGGTCATTTGGTGTGAGTACTGGCTGGTCAGGAGGAATGGGTTATGGTCAGTAATGTAATATAGTGAGTATGGGTTGCTCAGTAGGTGAGAATGCATGTCATGAAACTACTGTTTAGTAGGTGTAGGTGCCATCATGGCAGTATGTATAGGAGGTGTAGGTGATTGCCAGTAGGTGCTGGTTAGTAGATGTTGATGCTTGTTAGTAAGTGGGGGTGCTGTTCAGTGGGTATACATGTGGTCTGTAGATGAAGGATTTCAACATAACTATTATTTTTCCCCCAAGTGCCATTACTAAATTCCCATTGATAATGACGTTTTTGTTAATATACATTTTGAGCATGAAGGCATTATGTTAAATCCCATAGCTGTTTAGTACCATTTTCTTTATCAAGTGCCACTCCATACTAATAATGTCATGGAATTATTGGATGCACCAAATTAAAACTGGATATATTATGCATATGTCCACTCTTTTCAAATGCTAACTTTAGACCTGGAAAGTCTGGCATTATTGAACTCACTCTGCAGTCCTTGAGTTTGAGTTTGAGATTGACTAATCACAAAATAATGTTACATTTAAAAGGCCTTATCTCATTGGCTGATAATAAAAACCAAACCCCATTCTCATTAGGTTACAGGAGTTAATAATGATCTCCAGACCTGGTTTAGTCTCATTTTGCATCCTATGTTTGTGGTCTTATTCCCATAATTCCCATTTACCTCACCTCAAATACCATCTTTTACCAACATTTTAGGGCAGTATTTTAGTGTAAATGACAGCCTAACCATGGCAAATGGTTTCTTTGATATCAGACTATGCTATGCCAATATCTAAGCAGTCAAGAGTACCATTTAAGACATTGCATTTTATAGTTCAGTCATCATATGTCAATATCTAGGCAGTCAAGAGTACAAGTTTAGTCACTGTATGCCAGTATCTAAGTAGTCAAGAGTACTATTTAAGTCACTGCATGACAGTATCTACACAGTCAAGAGTACAAGTTCAGTCATTGTATGCTAATATCTAAGCAGTCAAGAGTACAAGTTTGGTCACTGTATGCCAGTATCTAAGTTCAGTCATTTGTATGCCAGTATCTAAGCAGTCAAGAGTATTAGTTAAGTCATTGTATGACAGTATCTAAGCAGTCAAGAGAACAAGTTTAGTAACTGTATGCATCTAAGTAGTCAAGAGTGCTATTTAATCCATTGCATGACAGTATCTAAGTAGTTCAGAGTACAAGTCATTATATGCCAGTATCTAAGCAGTCAAGAGGGCAATTTAAGTCATTGTATGTCAATATCTAAGCAGTCAAGAGTACTAGTCAGGTCATATCTAAGCAGTCAAGAGTACCAGTTAAGTCATTATATGCCAATTTATAAGCAGTCAAGAGTACTAATTAAGTCACTATATACCAATATCTAAGCAGTCAAGAGTACTAGTTAAGTCGTTATATGCCAGTATGTAAGCAGTCAAGAGTACTAGTTAAGTCATAATATGCCAATATCTAAGCAGTCAAGAGTACCAGTTAAGTCATTACATTATATTCCAATAGCTAAGCAGTCGAGAGTACTAGTTGTTATATGTCAATATCTAATCAGTCAAGAGTACTAATTAAGTCAGTATATGCCAATATTGAAGCAGTCAAGAAGACTAGTTATCTCACTATATGCCAATACCTAAGCAGTCAAGAGTGCTAGTTAAGTCATTATATTGTGTGCCCATATCTATGCCAATATCTAAGCATTCAAGAGTACTAGTTAGGTCATTATATGTCAATATCTAAGCTTTCAAGAATACTAGTTAAATCATTATATGCCAGTATCTAAGCAGTCATGAATACTGCATTGTGAAAACTTGATGTAGGATCAACATTCAGTAAAGATGATCACTTAAGAAAATTTTGAGTGTTTAAATTTTAGACAAATATATATACTTACAGAAAAAGAGTCCAAGCAATCCAAAATGACTTAAACGCTTATGGATTGGTGTGCTTTTTACTGCTACTTGTAGCTGAATATCTATCCCCATGTAAGGTTCATGATATAGAAAAATGCCAAAAGTACCCTGTCACTAATTGCCTATACAATAATAGCTGAATGAGTATTTAAAAAGTCATCAAATTGGCACAAGTTGAAGATCTGAGTTTTTTTCAGTATGACACAGTTATTGAAATCATACTGACTTTCAGCAAATTAAAGCCTGCACAGCCAATTTACAACAGGTTAATAGTTACTACAGATTTCCTAATATATTGGATGCTTTCATTGACTTCATCATTTTCTTTCATGGGACTGCTGTTGTGATTATTAAATTGAATAAAGTATTTATCTTTTTCTTTATTTAATAGGAGACAAAGTCACAACCAAATCATTTTACATCCAGTTGCTTCTAGAGTTCATAGCACTACCACTAGGTCAAAAGTTAAGTCCTATCAAGTACGTCATAAAGTACTTATCGTATCATTTGAGCTACACAGTGAGCATTGATTTTACAAAAGAACCTCTAATACTAAATATAGAGTTTTGTGTTTAAACTAAGTTAGTTTTGAATCTTCCCTACCTTAAATCTCCGTGTTCAATGCTTATATATAATTCTATTTCACTGGTTACCTACAACTACAAAAAAATTACTCTTACTTAAGTCAAAGCAGTGATTACCTCCCCTTGAAACATGGACAGTCGTGACATCAGTTGGACAGCTCACAAGTGTAGAGATTATAGTGTAAGGAATTTGTGGCAATGAAATAAACAATTATCCTGTTTAAACTTTTGAAGTCAAAATGACTAATGCTGTTTATATAATCAGCATACCAAATATATTCACATAAAGTTGAATTCAATTGCAAGTAACAAAGAACCTGATCTGCTGTAGCATGATGTACCTGCAGATTTTGGTATATGTTGTGTTTTTTCTACTGATTACTCCTAACAAACTGCATAGGACCAGATCTACTGGCGCATTATGCGATGGCAGATCTGGGTTAGTGCTGTTGCAGTTGGACTCTCCTTATAAGCGAGTATATATGTATTAGTTATTGATGGCTGTAAATGGAAATGAATTACAAAAGTAATGCATTCCAAAGCATTAACACTTTCACTGCTTGTTAAGGATTCATTTTCTGTTATGTATGTCACAGAGAGAGGTGGTAAATGGGGGGGTGGGGTCAACTTTAAATCTCACCTCTTATCTCATAAGTTTTTGTTATGCTCTTCTTTGTATTTCATGCTGTTGTTTTATCTTCTTCATTAAGTAATCAGGCAGAAGTTAAACTGAAGAATGGTCACTTGTATTGCAATGTCTGCATTCTATGAAAGGCAAAGACTTATTTTTCAGTATTCTTATCTTTTATATCCGTCTTTCTTTGCATTTCATCCCTGATGTACTCTCAGTAGTTGCATCAATCTGTGTATAAATATTTTCTTAGCTTTCAGTAGGATTTGTGATAATTGTTTGTAATATGCTTGGAGGGAAGTCTAAGACAAGTATTCACAAAGTTCTGAATGATACCTTCCAATTTACTTGCTGGAGCCATAATTTTTTAATATTTTTTTCTTCCTACAAGCTTCAACACTTGACTGAAAGAGTTTTTAAATAAAACCTTGTAAACTTAATTTGTTTTTCTAATAAGAGTACACCTGATTTCTAACAAGTCTTGAGAGAAAGTATAGTTATTAGTGTGTGTATATATATATATATATATATATATATATATATATATATATATATACACACACACACACACACATGAAAAGAACAAAAGTATTGGATAAAATTAGTATCAGATACATATTAAATTTAATTCATTAATGATAAAATTGTATTCAGGAGTAATTAAGCAATGCTTAATTCCTGTATAACAATATAACATCACCCCGTCTTGGGAATCTGTTGGAAGGGAAATAACTCCTGCACACTTATTGATTAATATGACACAAAGGTATGTATCGAAAGTTTAGAAAAAGACACAAACAAATTTTAGAAAAAATGAACGGATGCAAGTTCTATAAGGATATATACTAATTAAACAAGCCTGGGACTCAGAAGGATATGTAGAATAGGGTTATGGATATTTGGCGTGAAGAAATGATTCGGCAGGCAGACCCAGTGGTGTGAAGCACAGAGAGGATGGAGAATGTGGGAGAGGGTTATCCTTCCCTGATCCAGCTACCGGGACTCTGTAGGTGTATCCTAGAAAAATGTTGAAAAGTCAGGGTACCAGTTGTACTGTCTGGTGTAATTTGAGAATCTCTTCAATTTGTACATTTGTAGTTTAAGAAGTATTTCATTATATATGAAATAAAGTTTAAAATTAGAGAAATTATTGGGGCATCACTTATCACCCATGCCACCCGTTCCAATGCTCTTGCAAATATGATTTATAAAACTGATTTTACTCCAAGTAAAGAATATGAAATATGTGTGACTCGAAGAAGAGCCTCAATGATATAAGCTGTAAATATCAAAATAAAGTTTGAGAGAGTGTAATATTTATGCTGAGAGACTAGTAAGCAGATTTTTGCATGCATATCCAAAGTTAATTAATCTTCATGCTCTTTTCTTTTTGCTTATGAAAAGACAGTGTCAAGATTGTCTGCAAAGTTTATGTTGAATATTAAAGCATAAAGTTTTTAAATTGCCTCTACAATGCAATACCTTTAATCATAATTGTAATTTGCGGAAGAAAATATAAACGATAGTAGTTGGTTGGGTGTGCAAACATTTTATAATGCTGACAAAATACTTTCTCTGGTTAGAGACAAAACTGGCAAAAGAAAATCAAAAGTAACAGGTTGTTTATTGTTTTGTTGTTGTCGTTGTTGTGGGGCTTAACGCCATTTTTCAGCACAAGATAGGCTATACATGGCGGCCAGTATTAATGGTGGAGGAAGAAACCGGGAAATCCGCGGAAAGAACCACCGACCCACGAGAAGCTACTGGCAAGCTTTCTCACATATCCACATTCGCCGAATCTTAGACTCGAACCAACGCAGACAGAGGTGAGATGGCAGTGATCCGTAACAGACAGCGCTTTAGACCACTCGGCCACTCGGGGCCCCCCTTTATTGTTTTGCAAACATTTCATACCTAAATTATACAAACAAGGAGAAAACAGATTTTTTACAAGCTCAAAATATCTCACACACCATTGTATTGTGGCATCGTCATGCAGCTTGACTCTTTGATTTATATCTTCCTTAGTTTAGTTTGAGACCTGTATTACAGAAACTAGTATCTAAACCTTTTGATTCCCTATTGATATCAAAATTAAGTCTCCAGTCACTGCCTTAGTAGTTGAAATCAAAGGAACATCATAAAGAAAGATGCAAGGAAGATATAAATGTTAATGTCAGTATCCTACTAGGTAATATAAAAATAACTCTGTATGAGCTATTTTACCTACATGACAACATAAATACCACTTATTTTTAGCACACACGTACATATTTGCATTGAAACAATACACATCAGAAAACATTGCAATGACAGCTGTAATAGCAGATTAAAAAAGGACAACACAACAGTAAATGACATGCGACTATAATTTTCTTTTAATTTTTTAATGTATGAACATAACACAGAAAGGTATACATTTGAAAAATTAGATGAGAAATATGAGTTTTCTTGTTAAAAGCATGCACAAAGGCCATATTTATTAAGGTATAAGGAATTGAAGGTGCTAAAATTTAAAATTAAAGTGAAAAAAAATGGATATGATAAGTTCGTTTTTTGACAGATCAGTGCAATGATATCCTTTTGAAGTTATTTATTTTGGGGAGACAAACATTTCTTAAACTTTCCCAGGTCTTACCATGCCCCCCCCCCCCCCCCCCAATCATACTGTGATAAAAGAAAGAACAAACAAACCTGGTTCAAAAGAAAATTCCAGGCACTGACCCTTCCCAAAATAAAATGGTCAGTCCTTTAGTATATTTTTGTAACAATTTTCTTTTTTATAAAACAAAAGAACAAACAAACAAATCATAACATGAAATCAAATGGGATCAAAATTATCCCGAAGTCTGAATTGTTACTTCCTTTTAAAAGCGGATAAATTGGCTAAGTAAAAAGTATTTAATTAAAAATAACATAACTGCATTTGTTCAACCACAAGGAATATACCAGTATAAGTTTCATTCCTATATTAGGCCTAACATACAAATTTTGGTATATCACTGATTTACGTGAATTTTCCATCAACTTAAAGGTTTAACTATCATTCTCCACTTTTCAGTAAAACTAGCGAACACAGCAATATAAATTAAATCGGTACACCTTGATAATTTGTATGACTATAAAGATATGTTCATACTCTTTGTAAATAGTAAAGATGCATCGTGATGTAGATCTTTGGTACACAGTACGGTAATGTGAATGCTGGTATGACAGTCTTGACATACATTTGGTGAGACACAGGAGAGTTATATCTCTATGTAATTTCAATGTCAGGTTGTTGTTGTTATTGTTTTTTTAAAACTATTTTTGCTGTTGTTGTTTTGATTTAAAAAAGAAATATTAACTGATCAGTAAACATTACCTTTGACCTTCAGTTTGGACAAATACGTAATTACGCGATTTAGGATAAACCGTTATCCGCTGTTACCATTTACTATTTACCTCCCATGCATTTGTCAAACATTATCCAACGCTTTTCGATAAATTAAAACATTATTATTTCCTGCGACCACTTAAAATGTCTATAAATATTTCTGTAATATTCTAGTAAATTTATTTTTATTATTTTTGTTATATGTATTAGTTAAAATTATCAAGCTATTGAAATTAGGTTATCTGTCACGCAAATTTGTGTTTGTTGTCCGTAGAAACAAGATCCATTGAGCAGTTTGAATGGAGTTAATCACACCTTTGTTGTAATCGTATCGATCGCCCAATTAATGTTTAGGCAAGCCCAGAGTAATGCATAAGAATACTCGTGAAAACGTGCTACAGAAAAACCTTTAGTTCCTTTATTTCTTTCTACTTAGACACCGGTTTTGATATGGCTGCTGATGGTGACGTCTGTATGGCGGGTATTTTTGGAAGTTTGTAAGCCACTGGAAAATCCTCTACACTGGGCTTTGCTGTATAGATACGCATATGTGATTTATTTGATGCACAGCTGAATGAAATGTTTACTTAAATAGCAATGTCAAGCCAGACTTGGCTCGGTGACTGTGTCTAGTCATGTTCATAAACCTGCATTTGAGGCGGACGGGATGTGATAAAATAGGCGTTGAAACCTCCATATTTTCAAATAAGGATATAATTTCCATACGAGTTGGTAAGTAATAGTAAACAGGATTTGCAAACAGAAATCAGCGAGTGTCGGTGAATAATCCACTCAGTAATAAATCACTTGTGGCAAACTAATTTGATACCACCAGTCTGTTGTTTATTTAGTACTCACATTATAATTGTTATGGCTGTGAAGGTATTCTAGCAGGTGTTAAATTCAGAAATATTGTGTATATCAACTATTATATGTTGCAAACAATTCATTATACTTGAAATACTAGTATCAAACAATTTCAAAAAATGTTCACAGCTTATATAAAATCTTTCAGGCCATTTAAACATTATCATGATCAATGTAGCTTTCCAAATACTGACGCATTGTTTTGTTTGTTAACAGATTTCTGTTCTAACTTCCATGTTGTTTTATTCCATATATTCAGTCTGTCTTCTTTTAGGTTGGATTACAGTTTAATACACATGCTATATTTGTATCTGGATCATAACATGTAATGTGCAAACAAGTGTTATAAAAAAAAAGAGCAGGTTTAGTGGTCTTGGGGCCAAACAGTTTAATCCCAAGTCAGAAAATTTTATTCCCAATTTACCATTTTTTGCCCAAATTGATGACTCATTCCCAGACACCCTAGAAAAATGTCACAGAAAGAATGAAAGAAAACGAATGGCAAATTTATTTTCAGATTAACTTCTGATAGGAAATCTTGTTTGCTGTACTTAGGACATGAGTTACATTTTCAGTCATTTATTTTCATTTTCTGCATTTATTCTTTGAAGTTAATTCATTTTGCTGTAATGTTCAAAAGTGGAATAATGTTTGTCTTAATATTACTCAAACCATGTGTATAACCCTTCCCATGGAACAGAGTGTGCAGAAATAATTTTTGAACAAGAATTTACTGGAAGTAGTTTGTATAGATTTGTTCTTACGAAAATACTTTAGATTGTACCTTGGGAACATGCATTTTGTACTTGAAGTGAACACCATTAACAGTAAATTTTATATAGTTTTGCCATCCTCATGCCACAAGTGATAATAGATTGAAGCTCATCATTCTCAAAGGCATGAATGAAGAGTTATCTGGATTAGAAACAGATATATACATTGTTTTGTTGTGCTGAAAACTTGCATTCATTCGTTTGAAGCTTTTTTTCTGATTGCCAAAAGAATCTACCTACTGGTACATGTATGCTAAACATTTAGTGCAGATAATGTACTTACAGAGACATTCATTTTTTTCATGAGAGATTATCTGGGATTTACCCAGTATATTTTTTACAAAGTTTTAATGTCAAACCTTGATATAAATGAATTCATTACAAGTGCTGTGTCACTGGTTTCAGGTGAAAGAGGAAAGTACTTGCTGGGATTATTTACATGTTTGACTACATCATTCTGCCCAAAGGCATGTAAATCAAAGAAAGGACTGCATTTTGCCAGATAATTTATTTATTTATTTCACTTCATGATGCATATTGAATTGTGACGCAGTTTAACTATAATGTTGCTTTAGAAACTGTCATGTTCAAGCTGCATTCCTGCACAAAAATTGAGTTAATGTCATGGCATGATTGTGTGGCTCTCCCCAAGAAGAATAATAAAAAATATTGTAAAGAAATACAAACCAAATTCAAGAAAAAATACAAGAAGGAATGTGAAAGTGGGCCTGTACCATTGGGCAAACAACAAAAAAACAAAACATGTAATTGACTTCGTATACATTGCTTGTCGTGCATGTTTTTTAAAATGGCAAGAGATCAGTGCGGTACATGCATCAAAACACAACCTACCTATAATTAGCTCCAGGGTTGGTAAGACAAAATTTGCAAGTCTTATCTCTGTTTTCTTAATTTAATTTCCCTTAGGTGTGTATTTTTGCCCCCCCCCCTTCAATTTTTATAATATAGGGGAATCCTCCTCTCAATATTTTCATTTCTAGATGACCCTGAGTACCAAGATGATTTAAGTAAATTACCTTTCATGAATATTTGTATTTATGCAGTACATTGTTTGATAAAACATATATGAGGAGGGAACATGTTTTGTACAAGATTGCTAATAATGGCAAGGGAACCAGTTTTGGTTCAAATTGATCAAATGATCTGTGCATGTTGTGACATATTTACATTAAATATTCAGAAGCATTGTCAGAAATTGTAGAGGTTAATGTGGAGGTTTCTGGCCTTTGTGTATTTTGAATGTCATCATGCAAAGCTCATTAGTTTTTCAGTGTCTCATATTTCAGATCTATTATTAGCAAACATTAGGCTGTTATCTTGCATTGTATTTTGTCTGTTTAGGGAGGACAGTTAATTGTGATAAGAACAGTTACATTGTTTGGGTTGAGCATTGTCTGTGAAATGACAGCTATACAATAATGTTGTGCTCATGGTCTAAGAAAGAAATGATGTATCCTAGCCTAAGTAAATTCATTCTTGAAAGGCTGTTCAACTTCCACTATGGTTGTTAATTTATTGCATGAAGTTCATTATTTTTCTATTGTAATTAGACTATCATCAAAGAAAAGTCCATACCATAGTTTCAAACAGCACTCCTTGCAAATAGAGGTCTCCAAAAATAATCCTGTTGTTGGAGTAGTTCTCTTCTGTCTTGGCTGGACAAATCCACTCATCAGGCCGCCAAGATGAGTAAATTCGGTACAGGCAAGCTCATGTTTGCAAGGTGCTTGCCTGTGGGCTACTTAAGAAAACCCGAGAAAGAGGGTGAGGGGGATGTGTTAAAATTGCAAAGCTTGATGATCTTGAAATTCTATACTTTTGACAGTTCATATAGGAATATTTTTATGTAACATTTATATGTACTGCATACTTATGTTGCATAAATGCCCTCTTGAATAATTTTATTTCACAGTATATTATCATTCTGTTACTTCCATCTTGCAGTCAGTGTCAAGGTCAGTTTATCAATTTCTTGTGCAGTAATGATAGTGTGAATGCTTACCAGTTGAAACTAGTTTTGATGAATAGGGAATAAAATTTTTGTTTATCTTATAAATTGGTAGTTGTAGTGGTCATAGACCAGAAGAACAAATGGGAATGCCAGTTGTCCATCGTACATCCATCTGTAAGCACACGTTTGTTGTTGCTACCCGTCATAAACTACTTGGAGGATTGCCATGAAACTTAGATGTATGATTATAGCGATATTGGGCTTTCACCAAGAGACTTTTTGTGATGTCAAGTTGATCTCAAATAAAAAGAGGTGTCCATCAAGCATTCAGTATGGCTCTCATGGCTGCTGTCTTGACAGTCTTGTTATTGTTACCTTGACAGTCTTGTTATTGTTACCTTGACAGTCTTGTTATTGTTACTTCTCCTAAATGGAAAGTCATATCAAAATGGGATTTTCACTAGAAGACTTCTTATGATTTCTTCTTGGTCCTAAATGAAAACGGTGCAGATCTGACATCCAGTATGGCCACCAGGGCAGCGAAAATCTTGTTATTGCTTCATATGCAAAAAATTGAAATTCAGATCGAAAGGGGTTTTCACCAGAACACTTCTGATGGTGTGTTGTTGGACCTAACCAAAAATGATTCTGATCTGATATCCAACATCCATGGTGACCATCTTGAAAATCTACTTATTGCTACTCCTTAGGTTAGGGTCATACATCATCCTCTTGGGGTTCACTATCGCTGCCATGGCAACTATCTTGAATATTTTGTTATCGCTATTCCTGTATGAAAGATGTTTTTATTGATATGGGTTTTCATTAGAAGATTTATAATGGCAGTAGTAAGGTTTGAAAATTTTGTTACTGCTGAAAAGTATACAAGATGGTTTTAACACTAAGCAGTTAAAAAGAAATGCTCTTATCTTGAACTCCTGAAAATTCTTTTCTCTCAGTAGATTGACCTTGAAGACTCTTGTTTTTAGTTAAATTTTAATTGCAATATTTGTAACTAAAAAATGTGCAGACTTTAAGCTTTAAATAAGAACCTAGCTGCAAACAATGGGTAAGTAGGCTCCCTCTAATCATTATGCTTGATGTGATTGGAAGTAGTGTGGATTTCTCTTGAAGCATGATGTTGTTATGTATCCCTTTTCATTTCAGGGTCCTTTGCCTAGCCATCTTCTCTATCTCTATCTCTCTCTCTCCATTCATATATAATTATACACTGTCAACAATTATACTGCACATTGTTATGTGTAGGCTTGTACAAAAATGACAAGAGAAAAGAGTGAAGCCAACAAGCTTTGTATATTTTAACAAAATAATTTATTTCCCTAGAAAACAATGTAAAAATTGGAAATAGGACTTACGGTTTGTGAATATAATCCAAAATTTAATCCTAAGATTGAAAAATACAAGTCCTATCACTAAACAGTTCTAATAGAATCCGGGTTCGAATCTCGATGAAATTCCAATATGGAGGTGATGACGTCAGATGAGGTTGTAGTACTAATGGCAACAGATCCTTGATTGAATCACAGTTTATAATGTTTTTGTTAAACTCCAGAATAAATTTCCTCTCAATTTCTTTCTCCCAGAACTTCTTATAAAAAAAATACACTTGTTTAGTTTTCTAGAGAATAGATTATTAAATTCCAAAAACAAACGAACTTCAAAAACAATCTGGCTTCAACAATATAAACACTTTGTACCTTCAAGGTGTGGACATATGACTGTCTAAATCTACTAGAGAGCGTCTGTTTAAAGCCGCGATTTTAGATCACATGATGCTTCACGTGAGAGGCTACGTGATTTACTGATTTGAACATCGCAAAAAATAAAAATGCCATTTATCATGTATGCAAGGATAGCCCTATCTGAGAACCAAATTCTCACACTGAAAATATATTATAAAAAAGGCTGTTTACAATCCAGCTAACATGCGGGTCGAAATGACCTTGGAAATAGCCAATCGTTATCACTCGATGTTTACAAACTCTATGAACCAAAGTGAGCTAAAAATAGTGCTAATGTAATACGTTTTACGTTTTAAACAAACTGAATTTACTGAAAAAATATCGAATCCTATGAAAATAATCATTACAATAAAATGTAATGAAACAAAAATAAAAAAGAATTTTAAAACTAACACACAAGCAATTTAATTACATATACGTAACAACATATAAAGTTAACAGTTACCAAATATCTTAAAAATTTATCTGTTATCAAAACTGACATTTATATATATATTTATTTATCTGTCTATATATCTAGGTATATCTGTTGTTGCTCATCTATGCAACCTATTCTCCAGCTACCAGTTAAAACACTGCCTTTTTTTCATCAGCATATCTGTCTACATGTACTGTAAGATCTATAATTTTTTTAACTTCAGTCATTGGCATAAGTTATAAATGTGCCAAAAAAGATAAAAGTAAACAAAATGAGCTTTTTAATTTTTTAAGTGTAACAGTTTAAGGAAGAAATTAAATATATATTTTAGTTTGTTTTATATTTTAAACTTTCAGTGAGAGACTATGTTGTCATGTTTTGGGGAAAGATGAAATTTCCACAGGGCAAGTTCAATTTTCCTGTTGACTTTTATACAGTTTGTCCTGTCCTGCTATTATTATACTGTAAATATGCTTAGTATGTACTATTTTCTGTGTTTTACTTGTTTTACATATAATATAAATCACTCATGTTTCTGTTCATTCAAGCATGTTTAATTGAACTTGCTGTATTACATTACCTTTCTACTTTGACTATGCACCAGTTTTTGCTCACTATTCATTGCTCTGAAACTTAACGATTTGTCACGGCCTAATTGGACAATTTACGAGTTCCCTATAATTTTCAATAGTTTTTCAGAGTTGATTCAGATAATAGAATGAAATTGGGTTAAATACAGCTGTACATCGTTAAAAGAAGGTTTTCAGGTTTATGATTTTAACATCAGCATCTCAAGGTCATTGGAAGAGGAGGAGGGTCTTTTTAAGACCCCGCTTTTATTGCTGGTTGCATGGAACTAGGCAATGATTATCAGCGAACAAAAATCCAAATGTTGAGCAACATATTGAACATAATCTGACTGAAAATGTCAACACAAGAACTTATGGGAGTTCATGTTGATAAGAATTGACTGGTCCAAGCAAGTGAAACATGTTTGCTCTGTTGTAAGCTCAAGAATTTATCTTTTATAGAGGAAACAAAGTTATCTACCATGCAGCTATTGGAAATCATTCTACAGTGCATTGATTCTTCCTCTTTTGGACTACTGCTGCACAATTTGGGGAAATACAACTGATACCAATATTGAAACAATCCATAAACTTCAGAAAAGGGCAGAGGAATTATCCATGGTCTTTCATTTGATACATCTTCCTAAATTCTATTCTTGAAATTGAAATGTTTGAAATTTAAATACAGATTAGCTTACCACAAGTCCTTATTAATGTTCAAGGTCCTTATTAATGTTCAAAGTTGTTATTAATGTTCAAAGTCATTGTTAATGTTCAAAGTTAAGAATGATCATGCCCTCAATATTTGCATGGTATGTTTCATTTCAAGCCAGAAGAAAAACACCAAGGAGCTAAATTGAAATTGACTGCAAATGATCAGTGCAGAATACAATTTCCAAAAACAAATATATTTTAAAAAACCATTTGCTTACTCTGGTGCTATTTTATGGAATGAACTCCTCATAGCCATTAGATCAGAAGTAAATCTGCATGTGTTCAAACAAAATTGTATAACCATTATCTTGAAAGGCAGTTGTCATTGTAAATATTGAAATATTGATATACATGTTCTCCAGTTTTTGCTCTGTTAATACATATCATATACGCTATGTGCTTTTATACTTTATGTATTTTGAGGACCTACGGGGAGAATAGAACGTTATACTGAGTTACCCTCATAAAATAAAGTGTTTGTTATTATTATTAGTAGTAGTAGTACATGTACCTATATCCTGCCCTGGCAAGTAGAATAAACTGCCAATCATTGGAATGCAAACCTGAACCGTTCTGGTTGCAAGTCCAAAATACTAACCACGTAGCTATCAGGGCTGTCTGATTAATAGAGACATGAAGTTTACTTTCAAGTTGTCCATAAAAATCTATAAGCTATGCTACAAACATGAAATTCTACAGGTACACAGAACAATCTAAGTTTAGAGTTGAATGTTTCCTGTGATTTTGCTCTGACGGTGCTTTATTAAAAAAAGTCTTGTTTTAAAATAATTAAAAAATTATGTGGCCAAAAAAATTTTTATTTGCCATAATTGATGGCTATATTGAAAATGAAGAAAGGTTTCCATGTATGTATAAATATTGAAATCAGACTGTTCAGTTCAGATGGGGAAGAGATAAATAGATTAATAACTTGGTCCAGTACTGTTTGGGTAGACAAGAATGTAATACATAAATTATATCTATTATATCTTTTGTGTAAAATATGCCCTCAAGCTGTGTGCAGATATTGTATTCAGGGCTGTTTTAATATAAATATCGATGCTAGATTGGCATCGATTACTTTGTCATTTGTTCATGACTGTCAATATTTGTAGAACTGATCAAGTAAAGTGTGACTGAGGATTGTGAACACTCAGTTCATTCTAAGGTGACAATTTACATAAGCTTCTCTCTACTTGTGAAAATACAAATCTCAGGTACAACAGGATAATGCTGTTAAATATGTTTGTATGAAAATGGTTCCTGCAGAACAAATGTTGAATAGAACTACAAAGTGTTAGCCAGTGCATTTGGTTGTACTTATAATATATTAATATTGTACTGTATTATGATTATTTCAGGTGTGAAACAAAAATGTTTGGATTAAAGGAACAATTGTTATACTTCTGTAACCTTCATATTATAGTGTCATTGACGTTTCAACAATTGAGCAAAGGAAGCATTTTTGTGAGACAAATTATATTCACAAACTATATGTATGATATTCTATTTTGAATCATTAACTTTGGAATAATAATTTTGAGAAATATATTCTCATTAAAGTAATGAAAATGAGCATGGAGCAAAACTAACTTCATCTGGTTTTTGTTGAACCCACAGTGGGAAGTGGGACATAGCAGTCACTTCTGCCAGAATCAACAGTATTGGTATTATCAACAGTTTGTTAAGATTTTGGTTTAAAGTTTTCATTTTTGGATATATTTTCAAATCCCCTTAATGGATTCTTATCATGCTTGGAATGAATGAATCCGTATGAAGCTAAGACAATTCATTCTGGGACGTGTGCTAACCCCTTTGACTTTGGGATAAGGGCCACAGTTTAAAACACTTTTCAATATTAAAGTTTTGGTTTTTAGTTTTTTCATTTGCTTATATTTCTTAAATTCACTGTTGGATTTTTTTCATACTTCATATAAATCTTTATGAAGCTAAGGCAATTTATTCTGAAGCATGCTCATTCATACCTTTAACCTTGTGGCGAAGGTAGCAGTAACAGAAAATTTGCATTAATGTTTTGCATAAATGTTCTCAATTGCTTACATTTCCTAAATATAATAGATAAATTTTGTTTCTATTACTTTTCCTGAACTGATGGTATTTGGGTTTTCACTAAAGACTTCTGATATTACCTTGCTCATTCTACAATAAAGTTATGATGGTCAATGTTGGCTATCCAGAAAATCAGTATTTCTCTTGAAGGGATGGTCACATTGTCATGGCGTTTTCATTCAAACACTTTTCACTGCATGTAGTTGGTCTGAAATGAAAATATTTCCAGTGTGACCTCTTAGAATTTGAAAACTCTTGTAACAGCTACTTCTCATGAATGGATAGGCATAGAGAGTTTAATTAATAAAAAACACATTTCTTTCTTGCAACACATAGTTGTTTCTAATTATTAAAATGATTCTGATCTAACCTCTGAAATGATTACTTTGACAGCCATCCTGAAATTCTTTGCATGGCTGCTTTTTCGTGATGGATGGTCATATCATCATATTTTCACTAAAATGCTTTAGCATTATGCATACGATTCTGAATGAAGATGTTGTTCATCTGACCTCCAACATGCTACCATAGAGGCCATTTAAAAAAGTGTTATAACTGTTCATCTTTAATGAATAGTGGCATTGACATGGGTTTTTCACTGAACACTTACTGCAGTATATAATGAAAGAAAATGGTGCAGATCTGACCACTAACATATTTGTGTTTATGTGAAGGAGTTTTAAACACCAGACCTAATTAACCTTGGAGTTGAGTCAGAGGTCATAACTTGCATTTTTGTAATTTAAAAAAAAAATAAAAACAATGAACACAGTGACTTGTACATACACAAGTGAATTTTGACCAAAAGTGTGCCTAGTGGCATTGAACAAGTTGATAGTCAGGAGCCCAATATTGATTTTGAGGTCAAAGGTCTTTACTTTGGATTTTAGCCACACTTACTTGTGAGTATGATAACACAAACTTAGTACTATATATTTGCTTATAAGACAAGTCCAACTGCAAACTGCACAGATCCAGATCTGCCATCACATAGTGCAGCAGCAGATCTGGGTCTGTGCAGTTTGTTAGGAGTAATCAGTAGAACAAACAACATAGACCCTGATCTGCAAGTGCATTATGCTATGGCAGATCAGGATTTTTGTTGCTTGCAGTTGGAATAAACTTATAAGTGAGTATACACAGTATGTTATACATTAGAAGACCCAGTTTGTAGATATGTCTGAACAATAGATGAGTTCTGCCATTTAAATTATGACCCAGCTTTGCATGTGGTTATATTTTGACGTTGTCTGAGAGGAGTTCAGTGATTTCTTTTCCATGATAATTACCATGATATCAGATTTTAGGTCAAAAGGCCATGATAAAGAATTTGTACTGCATTTGCACTGGTATCTCATGTTAGAAAATATTTTTGTTACCAAATTTAGTATGTTTGAGTTTCCCAAGAATATCAGAGATGGTTTTAATACTTACTTGTTATAAAGAATTAAAGGCCAGAAGAAACAGACTTCTCTGGAATTCCTATAAATTCATTTTGGCCAGTTGAGCATGAGTAACATCAAGGGACTCTTCTTTCTTAAGCATTTGGTGTACATCTTCACAAAAGTAATATATCTTTTGTAAATAATTCATGAAGTAAACAGAATTAAGTAATGCTAACTTTGTCTTGCCCAGTTTATCCCAGCAAGAATACAGGAGCTAAAACAAACATGGCTATGTCAAGATAAACAGAATGAATCTATTTTTAGGGCTTTCATTGGAGAAATATTCTCAAATATTAGCTTTCTATCTCAATACTTCAGGAATGATTGACATTTTTTTGTTCTGAGTGACTGTGTGGAAATAGAAGCACATACATAAATAAATATGCAGGTCGTGCAAAATAATGTTTGTCTTGGACCCACTTAATCCTTGTAAAACATGGCAAGTCACAGTCTTGAATTCTGTACAAGTAAGAAATTCTACAGCTTTGATAATAATGATTTTAGCCTGAAAAGTTCTCATTTTAGTAGAAATTTATTTTGAAGGCCAATTAGTCAGCAACAAAATGTAGG
This sequence comes from Megalonaias nervosa, assembly GCA_016617855.1. Classification (NCBI taxonomy): domain Eukaryota; kingdom Metazoa; phylum Mollusca; class Bivalvia; order Unionida; family Unionidae; genus Megalonaias; species Megalonaias nervosa. Next base: position 83,279 of record JAECUM010001228.1, read on the forward strand.
TTGGTTAACTATTTAGGTGGTAAGTGAGTTCCCACTTAAAAATGTTTTGTGTGTCATTCCTTTCAGTGTAATTTCATTGAGGATAAACTATGGGACAGTCTATTTAAAATGTGAAACCTATTGATGTATTCCTTTCTCCAGCAACCTCAAATTTTAACATGACTAATACAGAACCTGTCACTATTGCAGCTTATCCTTTTTTGCATGAAAAACAACCTAGACAATATTATGCTGAGAATTCATCTTCCTACAGGAGACTTTCAAGAAAGATCGCTGGTCCGTCCCATGACCTAGCCCATGCACATTAACCTTCATTTTTGTTCAGGTCACAGCCATTATAGGGCTGATTTAAAATGCATCAACAGAAAATTGCCATAACTTCAAGTCATATGTTGCAAATTTGAGTATTTTAATCTCAGTAAAATCATACCTGTTGCTATTGCATAGCTGATACTTTTCTTCGAAGAAAATACCCCAGCTGTATGATGAAAATCCATCTTCTTCTTAGGGTGAACCAAGAGATACCAGAACACTGGATTGCTGTGGGACAACCCATACATTCTTGCCGATGTGTACTCACTGTTCATTCTTCACTCAGTTGACAGGTATTGAAGATGATTAGCTGTCGCTTCACATGTCAGCAAATGAATGTACTATTTCTCATGTGTGCATTGTCTTCATAAACATTATGATTATACCCTGATTGAGTTGTATCTCTGTAAATTTTCAGCACTCTTGAGAGTTATTAACATTTGTTCTGTACATGTGGTGTATGACTTGAGAATTTTCATTTTTACCCCATACACAGGGTGTTAGTGATTCAAACTTGGTTGTGCATTTTTCTAGGCAGGGCTATTTTGTTTAAATTTCCTTGTGCTACAGTTTTTTGTAGTGTATGGACTCACCTTTATCCATTTTATTGTTCATTACAAATCATTTAATTCATGTTACTGTTATCAAGAATTGTGCTAATTTTATTGATAGTAAACAGGTCGCACACCACTTTTGACCTTTATATGATGTGATCAGTTATTGAACACAGGTTTTTTTTTTCAGTATTATTGGATAGCATTCTTTGATTATTTCCATTCTTATTAGCAAGCATAACCCACTGGTGTTTTGCTGCTTTAATCGCAAGTTTTCGTTAGGCCTGGTTAACCTGATTATCTTGTATTCCCTGTACTGAGCTGAATATTGCTTTTAATTTTGCATTTAAACTTGTGAAAACACCAAAGTGGGATGTGACTTCTCACTGCAAATATTATATTAGCATTGACTTAGTCCATGCATTACCTATACTTTTAGATACATAGAGGTGTTTTTTTTGTGTAGGTGGGTGTGGTCACAGGACCCCTTCCCAAGTGCCCCCCCTGCACTTGCTTATCTTACACATGCTGCAAGAGTACAGATGGTTGTCTTTTCTGCATAAGGTATTATGGCATCTTATTGAGCATAAATTTACCTATAAAGTGAAGTAAAAGGTTCCTTCCTTTTCTTTGGAGTTTTCTGGTTCACGGATTCTCCAAGTCCCTTGGGTCTCAGGAAGGGCAGCACCCCCACTCATCCATAAGAGCAGAGAGTGAATTGCACTGGATATAGGGATGGTGCTGGTGGTAATTAGTTGAGAAAAGCTATTGTAATTTTGTTACAGACCTCTCATGTTGTAATTTTGTTACAGACCTCTCATATGTTAAGAATCTTTATTTTTAGTATACACTATGATTATATTGTGCCAGAAGCATATATATTTTCGATTTGCTACTACTGTTCTAGTCTATTAAATACTGGAGTTGCTCTGATAATTTTACACTTTGTTAAAGTTGTATTAGACTGGCCTCTCCTATATTTGTAGTCCTTCATGTTTATGCTGTTACTATACAATTTGTGCACATATCTTTTAAAAAATCTTGGAATATATATTTATTTACATCTGAATGAAACATTCACATTTTGTTTTTGAGTTATGAGGTTCTATAATAATAATAATAATAACAATAATAATAATGACTTTCTTTAAAGAGGGTAACTCAATTAGCTAAGAACTATTCTACCTTGAGGCCCTTGTTCAAAGGAATTTATTTATTTTAGCTGCATCTCTGAAGCCACTGGGTATATTGGGTCTGAAAGAAGAAAATTGAGTGGGCATTTCTAATCTCAACTGCAATACTATTCCAGAGCAAAGTTCCAGAGTATTGGAAACTTTTTTTGAATAATTCCTTATTTGGTTTGGGATTTTTATACTGTTTGGTAGACATGGATTGCAGGTGTGGAGTATTACCAGGTAGCCTATACTGAAATAGTGATTGCAGATATTCAGGAGCACTATTATTGGATATCCTGTACATTAATTTGGCTTTTCTCAAATGGATTCGGTCTTTAATAGGTAATATTTTTAACTTACCAGCTAAATTTTCCTTGCTTTCTTTCTGGATTGATATTAGTCCAAATGCTCTTTTTTGAAGATGTGACAGCTTAGCTATGTTTTTATCATTTGAATTACCCCATACTGTATTACAGTAGTCTAAATAGGGTTGTATGTAACTGTTATAAAATAGTTTTCTGTGCCTCTCAGGGAGAAAATGTCTTATAGTACTGAGAAGCTTTAAACGTGAATTGACTTTTTTACTGATACGTTTAATATGTTCAGTCCATGATAGGTTCCAGGCTTCAAGTTTTGAGGACTGGTCTGGGGTAGAGGATTGGGTTGATATTCCTCTTTTTTATGTTCCTATTCAACCCCTGTGGAGGCATGGGGACTCGACCATCCAGTGGCGAGTCAGCCATGTCTCCTTTTTTGACCATGCCATCATGAATGATCTTGCTATGGCTCCATAGATTAGTGGACCAGGCACACCACAGATTTTCTCTGACCTTGTTATCAGGGGACCCCAATTTGCAGCCTTTGGTGCCATAGGGGAATTGCCAAGCCCTTTCTCAAGGGAGAGAGAATCAACAGGATAGTCCTGTCTCCTTCATGAGCAGAGACACAACAGTGAACCCCGGGTGAGAAAGTTACCTTCTAGGATGTAGGTGAGATGAGATGGTCCTTTCTCACCAAAAGAGTGAAGACAAGATGACAGATGGATGATTTTGTGGATGTAGAGGAGTTTCCAGAAGAACCTGTCATACTTCTCATCTGTTGGGTTCCTGTTTGTCCGACCCTATTGGTCAGGTGATGGTGGAAGGAAGAGGTATGGACCCTCTATAATGGTAGTAAATGAGGTTTACCATTTATTTTTACCCCAGATGTGTGTCCCAAACCATCAGGATTGTCCAGGACTAGGAAGCTGTCAAGTTTGGAGAGGCTGTCTGGGGCACAGCCTATTTTGGACCTGGTGTTTCTCCCAAGCTCTGTAACAATGAGGGAACTGACTCAGAAGTTATCTAGTGGCCAAGAGGGGGCCAGATTGCAGAAGGAATAATCTGTCCCTAAGAACTGAGATACCTGTGTATGGTGGATTGTTATTATAAATGCTTCATGTGATTTTATGGAGGGGTTTTGAAGGGAAATAACATGATTTTAAGTAGTAAGCGTATACAGGCTGCATTTAATTTTTTTTGCTATCAAGATACAAGACTACATCTACATGTGTTAATAATCACTAAACTACTACAGTAATGGAAATTGAAATACAAAGTATTCAGGTGTTTCTGATTACCACAAATTTATGCATGACATGAAATTAGTATGAGGTGTATACAAAGACTGCATTTTGAAGTTTTCAAATATAACCTGTTCTTATATATATGCAGGTTTTTTGAGTTGTAAAGGCAGAAATTACAATCCTTTCCCCTCTCTCAGTTCCCACCCCAATCACGGCATCCAGAGTATAAAACATGGCATACATTCATGCATCTTACTGCAAGATTTTAAATCATTATTCTAATGATTCATAACATAACAGATGTCATGGTATGATGCAGTTATGCTGTCTTCAAAGTATTGAAAGTCTTGGATCAAAATCTTCAAAGGTAATAACATTTATCTGATGAATAAAACTATGTATTTGATATGGTCCATATTTTTTACAATTGGACACATTTGTAATTATTTAGGAATATTGTTGATACTGTGTTGAAAATAGTTTGTAAGATGACTGCAAAGTATATCCATCACCATTCCATGCAGTCATACATCCTACCATCCATACTCAACAGGCGTAAGATGACTGCAAAGTACATCCATCACCATTCCATGAAGTCATATATCCTACCATCCATACTCAACAGGCATAAGATGACTGCAAAGTACATCCATCACCATTCCATGCAGTCATACATCCTGCCATCCATACTCAACAGGTGTAAGATGACTGCAAAGTACATCCATCACCATTTCATGCAGTCATACATCCTACCATCCATACTCAACAGGCATAAGATGACTGCAAAGTACATCCATCACCACTCCATGCAGTCATACATCCTACCATCCATACTCAACAGGCATAAGATGACTGCAAAGTACATCCATCACCATTCCATGCAGTCATACATCCTACCATCCATACTCAACAGGCGTAAGATGACTGCAAAGTACATCCATCACCATTCCATGCAGTCATACATCCTACCATCCATACTCAACAGGTGTAAGATGACTGCAAAGTACATCCATCACCATTCCATGCAGTCATACATCCTACCATCCATACTCAACAGGTGTAAGATGACTGCAAAGTACATCCATCACCATTCCATGCAGTCATACATCCTACCATCCATACTCAACAGGCGTAAGATGATTGCAAAGTACATCCATCACCATTCCATGCAGTCATACATCCTACCATCCATACTCAACAGGCAGTGAGACAGAGATTAAGGGAAGAAAGAAAGCAAGTTTACGTATTATGCTACAACTTTATGATCTTAAACTATGTAACAGAAAGGAAGTGAAATCAGCAATTTAAGTAAAATTCAACAGACAATTTATTTCTCTTAGTTACAAAGTGAAAATTTAAGGGGAATTTATAGCATTGTGAATTAAATCCCAAATAATACTAAATGTCCTATCACAAGTCAAAAAGTATAGAATATTCAGAACGAATTCCAATAGTCTTGAATGTCATGATGTATCACAACGTATAACTGATAATGACTTTGAATAAACCCTCAGTAATCTCATAGTAGTTTTTTTTTATCCCAAAGCACTATCATCCAAAATTTCTTTTCCCACCAAGTACTGAACCAGAATATTCTTTATCTCTTGTTTTGTTAAAGATGCTTTCACTTCAGAAAGGTCATAATGTCTGGCAAGCTCAAGCAGCTCATCTTTTTTAATGGACTCGGACCCTCCTGAGTAGGACTTGAAAGAAGGTTCTCAACATCAGATGACATTGTGATTGCTTGCCTATTTCACTATAGATTTCTCAAATGTGTGAAATTAAAATTTTTTAGCAGGGACAGTGAACATTCTTATACAAAGTCAATCTAAATTTTAAAGACAATTTTTAATATATCTGATATGCTTTAAAGAAATTCATATAAAGGATGAGACCCCAATTTCTGTTACAACTGTATGATCTTAAACTATGTAATAGAGAGGTGAAACGAACAGTTTGAGTAAAATTCAGCAAGTTCTTTCCCAAAGTTACAAATTGAAAATTTAAGAGGAACTTAAAATATTGTGAATTAAATCCCAGATAATCCTAATTTTCAATTATAAATCTAAAAGTATAGAATGTTCAGAATGAATTCCAATAGTCTTGATGAATCACAGTAATATAATCCAGAATGTTTTTAAACAAGTACTCAGTAATCCCAAAGTTGTATTTTAACACAAAAAGTCAGTGAGGACTTTGTAATTCCAGTGAATAATTTAAATAAATATTTCCTCTCTAGTTATATCTGAACACAACTAAAAATTATTCCACAGACTGACCTTACAACAGGAATGAAGAATTGTTTACCAAGCCTATTTATATATAAACTCCACTTTACCTGTGACATAATAGGTTTCCAATGGAAATACCTAGTTTAACTTGTAAACAAGGTCAGGTCTTAAACTCAGATTCAAGTGAACATCTTGTTTACTTCTTAGAATCATGACAAAACTCAAGTAGACATTAATTCCACAACCCTCGATCATGGACAAAAATTAATTACACAATTGAAACATTTCATAACAATTGAAATAATTGCATTACAATATTGCATTCCGAGTCCAAGTAGGTCCATTGGAATTATTGTTGCACGTTGAAAATGTTACATTAATACAGAAATGTAAGTTGAATTTTGAACAGAGTTATTTAAAATTTTGTACATAACTAAGTTGGATTTTCGTCATATTAAGCTAATTTTTTTATATCCCTCTGTGGCTTTAACAACTTCAAATGCCTGGCACCATTTTAAGTTGTGATGCAAACTCAGGTATTTGAGTTGCCTAATAATATCAGATATATCAGACACAATTTTTCATATAAATCTGATCATAACTCATTTCGTACTGTTTACAGGGCCTAGAGGTTGATTGGTTCCATTGCTTTAGAACCATGGAGAAGTATGAGAACCTTGGCCTTGTTGGTGAGGGAAGCTATGGAATGGTTCTCAAATGTAAGCACAAAGAGACTGGGCAACTGGTGGCCATTAAAAAGTTCCTAGAGAGTGATGATGACAAGATGGTAAAGAAGATTGCAATGAGAGAAGTCAGGATGCTCAAGGTAATTGTGTTCCATCTCCAACCCATTATTAGGCCCCCCACCATTATATTTTATAGAGGGGGCATATGCTGTTAACCTGGATGCCCATCCCATCCACCCAGTTTACTTATATGTGTGTCATAAATTGTGTTTCCACTCTATGTAGAGATTGTTTTTCAGGGGTCCACATGGCCCAAAAATAGGCCCCAATTCCACTGTAAATTGGCATGAATTTGTTTCTAATTCTTGGATTCAGTAATGTACCCTTGAAAATTTTATTCCCATGTGATCAATTTTTAACTTACCTGGCTATAAGACCAAGTGAACTTATGATAGGAATCCACCTCGAGCATGCTGTACATCTGATGTAATCTGTCAGTGTTGCAATTTTTCACTTCATAAAAACTGCTTGGCCAAATTTCAGCAAAGGAATGTTCTTGAAGACATGCTCTACCAAAATTTTGTTAGGGATGGCTCCTTAACAATACCATGGCTTACATAGCAACCAAATTTGGTACAGAGATTCCTCTTTTATAAGACCACCTCTTTTGCAGCAGGAAAGCAGCAGACTCAGAAGGTGGATGAGAACAGCTCTCCACATGTCTAGAGTGGGTTGGGGGAAGGACCCTACCCTTTTTTTTAAAACCCAAGTTCATAAGACAGTGTAGGTCCATGTCCTGCAACAACATCCTCACTACCATGTGGCCAAGGACCAGAGGACCATGGCTGCATGTCAGATCCTTTTCCCTCATACTGTATGTAGTGGCTGCAATAACGTGTGCCTGGTCTCTTGGTCCCACACCCATTCCATGGTCAGGTGACTCAGATCTGTGGAAAGGCTCTTCGTTACAGTTTTTACACTGGCTGTTTTTAATGGGTCACTGTCCATGAGGAGTAATGTCCCATGGGATTCTGGATGTAAAAATCATGTAGCTGCTGGTATGGGAGCAATTAAAGATCTGGGCCTGAATACTGTGAAATTCCCCTTAACCTGGCTCCATTGTAACCAGGATTCCTCTGCAGCAGACTGCATCCCTCATATTTTGTTCCAAATACATCACTCCCTTGATAACTCGTGCCCTGATAACTCGCGAACCCGCTTATAACGCGGGGTCAGGCGTGGATCCCATTTTTTAAAACCAGAAATTACCCCAAAAACAGATTCCTATTTTATGAACTTTATGGAAATCGCGATCAAAATTAGCTACAAAAACTTTGATATATCGCTCGTTTTATCGTTGAAAATGGTAGATAGGACCTGGAAATTTTAATCAACATTATGAAATACCAAATTTAAAAATAAGTCATACAATTTTTTTACATTTTCTTTCCAAGTGACATTCCTAGCACACCGAAATTAATGATATGTAAGGAAATTTCGATCAATGAAAATGTCACTTACGCCGAGTGGAGGCAGTACTTTAATAAATAAATACAAATTAAATAATTTTTTTATCAATTGAAATTTGTGTTCTAGTTCTATCTTCTAGTTCCTTTTAAGTGTAATCATCATAAATGCAATGTGTCCTCTTGTAATTAAACGTAAAATGTGTCAATCTACAGTAACAGCTATGTCCGCAAGCAATTTTCTGAGAACCTATTTAAGTGCCGACCGTGTTTTGATAACAGACTTGCAGAAGTATTTGTTGCATTGTTGCACTGAATTAAGAGCTGGCCTCCTTTGTATTATCACGTTAATTATGTCTTTTGAATCAAATAATGGAGGTGAAATAAAAGAAAAGTTAAAGGGCGTGAAAATCCTACAAACTTAAAATCTAGCTGCCCCGATCGTATGTAGGGTGAACTCACTTCACTTGATCAACTGAACACTGTTATAAATGTTATTGTGTATGAAACACAAACTACCTTAAATTAACTGACTCATTGGTAACTGTGATCAAAGATAGCACGGCAACCAAGCGAAAAGAATACTATACTTCGTAAAATAAAGAACTTGGTTTCACAGATAAGGACCATTGTGGGCAAGTGAGTTTCAGAGAATTCTTGAACTGGCACTTTGAGATATCCTCAAGAATGATAAAAAGTTTCATTATTACTTCCAATGAAATCACGATATCAATACTGTACTAATTGAACAGCACAAGAATTGAGATTCGATGTAGATGATTGTCTCACGAAAATTTTGCTTGCTTTTTGAACAAAAGGAATCTTGTTTGGTGGTTTATCAACAGTTAGTCTAGTTCCCTGCTCTTTTCACTCCCAGTTTGGTTGGAAAGAATGCCATACCACTCCAGGAACCAGGCTCATCAAGAAAACAAAAAGCAGTGACGTAATACACACGTTTTCGTGTAAACATAAAATTGTTGAAACCAGTTGGAACGATCTTTCACATGTTGGACATTTTGAAAATAAACGTTATTTAAACAGAATAATGAACAACTTTGTTAGAAAAAGTGCGTTATTAAAAATTATTATCTACGTGAATGTAAAATGAGGATTCAGTCATTAAACAGTGATGTTCCCCAACCCCAACACCCCCACCCCATCCCACCCCGCTGTTTTCTTGATGTCCAAGCGATTTTTTTCAGTTTTTGGAGGTCCCTCGGTAACTCACGCCCTCGCTTATAGCACGGTCTATGTTTGTGGACCCCGTTGTGCGTGAGTTATTGAGGGAGTGGTGTAACACTTTTCATACTCAAATCACTATATGCTGACCACCTGTATAAAAATCTACCACAGTTTTCGGACCCAGCGGTATTCAGATTAAGCAGATTTCTATATGAAAAAAAACTGTCAAGTTTGATTTTCATCTTTCACCATCAATATTTTAATCACGTTACATCTATAACCATTTATTGAGTTAGAAGTTTTTGTTTGCATCATAAATTTCTATAAAATAAGTTTTATTGGACTGCATGTATTCAAATCAAATTTGTAATGATGTTTGACAGTAAAGGAGCTGGGTCAGGTTCAGTTTTCATATTTCACCTTCAAAACTTACTATAACTGAGTTATGGCCCATTGTTACCCTAGAAACCTAGACATTTTCCCCTGTTACGCCTCTGTGGTCTTAAACGAAGTAACAGAAAACCAGTTTTCTGAAATTGAATGTGTTGATGTACTAGTACTTGGAATAGTGTTGATGTGATAACAGTCTTGATATAGCACAATGAAATAATCCAAATTGTCTTTGAATGAATTAACAATAATTCCAAAATAGTCCAAAACTATCAATGAGCACTTTGTAATTACAATGGATAATTAAAATAACTGAAACTCAACTTAAAAACTGATTCCACTATATATGTTAAGATAGGAATGAATAATCCTGATGTAATCAACCTTAATACACAATAAGAGGACCAGGTTGAGGGTCAAAAGTTAATTTCCAGAATGTTCTAAGTGTAAACAAGATCAAGTCTTTTACTTAAATTTCAGTAAGCTACCTGGCAAAGATCAGGTAGACCATGTTTTTCTGAGGGGAAAACCAATGACCTGAACTCAAATTCAAGTAATCATGGTTACAAACAAATGGCATTTGTCATGTAGGCCCAAACTCCAACCTTCATTTTTCGACAAAGGTCAATCACACAATGCAAATTAAATATACATAACACCCCTCACATTTGAATTTAATTTCTGCTCAGTAACTTTTAAAGGAATGCGTACACTGCATTCCAATTTACAAATAAAGTAAATACACTTTGCAAAAATGGAAAAAGTTGGCAATATTAGGCAACAAAAGACTTTCACATCTCAAAAGTGAACTTGTATGGGACAATAGAGTTCAGATGGTACACTGATTAATAAAATGGGTGAGTTGAAGTATTTATCAACATGGGACTCAGATTGCAGACAAATAAAAAACAGAAAATCACAGTCACAAAGAATACAGTTACATAATTGTTCATGCATTCTGCGGGAAGCCTAATCAATATGAGCAGTTTAAACACCTGAAACTAGAATTACTGTGTAGTATTGGGTTAGAATATGTGGAGTTCATTACCCTGTTTCTGTGTCAGTTTATTTTTTTGTGTACATAAAAATTAACATTTGTACAGATATGTCTAGAAAAAATTCTTTATTTGTCCCTGAATTGCATTCTTGAAACTTTTCATAACCTTCCCGTAATGAACCTAAGGTTTAAGGTTTGTTTCCTATACATTAACAGGGTGACCACATAAAGTTTGCTAAAATACCTTACTTTTGTTCACAGCTGTGGAAGACATACGCAAAAAATCAGTATGGAAAATTGTAGAAATAGCACAAAAAGTTGGAATACTTACAATTTTCACTGTTATTTTCCATAGTTTGTCTGCCTGGCTTAGCTTTATTTTCTAATTGCAGAGGAATTTTGAAAACAAATATAAGCAGTAGATGCATGAATTTGAAAGGAATTGTGAAATTTTAAATTTGTTCAGGACAAAAATCTGCACTTTTGAATTATCTGCTCACATATCCAGAACTATAACAAAAAATTCTGTACAGTGCAGAAATATCTCCCACATAAGTTAGTCTGTGGTAATACAATAAAACCTGTCTTTAGAGACTACCTCTAAGAGAGAAAACCTGTGTTAAAGAGACCAGATTTTCAATGCAAAATTATTGATTTGAATGTGTTATGACCTGTTATAACAGATCACCTATCTTGAGAAACCATTTTATTTTGCAGAAGGCTGATCATACAAGACCGCATTATCTTTGGATAAGCATACATTTCTTCTTCCAGTTTCTTTCCATCTTGATCTTCTGCCTTGGAATCAGTTCTGATTATTTTGATATTCATACATTGGGATGTTTTTGTATATCACATATAATGTACTCACATGATTAAAAGATTATCTTGGGATAGGTTTTATTTCTTTATTTGTTGTCAGGGGTTGAGCTTGCAAATAGACCACCTGTCTCATGATAGGCTTGTAGGTATTGAACTACAACACAAAGGCTATAAATATATCTGGTAGAAAGACAAGACAAAGGTCAAGACAAAATGCAGCATTTTGATTTTTCAGAAGTGTCATGGAGTTGAACACAGATAAGCCTAAGCTCATTGTAATGTGGACTTGATTATTAAATCAGAACAGTAGAATTCTATACATAGATATTGCAAATCACAATATTTGCTGTTGATAGTGTTTTTGATTGACCTAAAATAGAGTACCATATATACTCACTTATAAGTCAAGTCAAACTGCAAGCAACAAAGATCCTGATCTGTTGTAGCATAATTCACCTGCAGATCAAAGTCTGTGTTGCTTGTTCAACTGATTACTCCTAACAAACTGCACAGACCCAGATCTGCCGGTACATTATGCCTTGTATTATAAGTGAGTATATGTGGTACATCAAATAAAAATCCTGCTCTCCCTAACCTGATACCATTACTGTCATTGAGTTTGAATTGAAATAATTGAATTTGTAGTACTACATATACCTGGTCCCTTTGATAAACAGAAAGAATGAAAGAAAACAAATACTTAAAGCAATGTAACATGGTAGAAGACCTATTTTGTTTATTAAAAGATATTTTATCAAGAACAAAGGAAAATACACAGAAAAATAATTTTAGTGTGTCAGTGTTGTCAGCACACTAACCAGTCTCTTGCAAGTGCTGTTGAGTCTATTTCCGTAAAACATTAAGAGGGTCTTTATGCAACAAAAGGATAATGAATTCAGAGAACACTGTAGTTGTCTCTTTCAAGATACTATATTCCAGACTGGAAAGGATCTTGCAGTATGCTTCATTATATCTGCAGTTACTTTCTATTTAGTTTTTTAATAATGGATGGAGTCCATTGCACATTGTAACTCCTAAAATTTGAGCAGTAATAGATGCAATTCATTTTTATAAATGGTTGGATTTTAGAAACAAAAAAAGAAGAAAAATTATGAATGGGTTGAATCATATTTTTTAAATTTGTAAAACTTAGCTAATGTAGAAAAAAGATTTTACTTCAAGCAAGGTAACATTTCATTTGCATTTGACATTTTCTCCACACCAGTTTTAATAATTGGTTAACATACAGAGTCTTTTTATTTGATTACCTGCCATTTTGACATTAAAACAAAGAAGAAAGAGAAGAAAAGCTTCAGTGCCAGGCCCTTTGTGACTAAGACTTCATTGGTCATTTAGTGTGCTAAGTAATTTGTGAGTCTGTATTTGCTGATTCAATTTATTTTAATGTTCCTTTTTTCAATCCAGTCATTTTGGCAAATGAAATCGAGCATTGGTATGCCCTTATTGACAAGTACATTCAAAAGTTAATATAAACTCATGGGGACTTGTACCTGATGGTTGCTTGAATGTACCTGTTTTTTATGGTCTTACCCCATGCTGAGATTGAAAAGTGAAGGAACTATTAATACCAGACAAAGAACATCCAGTTTTTGCTTGCATAATTCAGTATGGTAGCTGAATACTTTTTTTGACTATTGAGTATGAATAATAAGTACATTTTAATTTTTAGAAGTGCTCTGTTATAAATGTAAGTTAGATTCAGTGAATTATACCACTAGTACAGCATACACCACACTACTGTAGACTCGAACTGTTACCATGAAAAGTTCCAGAGTACTTAAACATATGATCAACATATACAGAATATGCCTTTTTTAAGGACATCAAATATACATATACAGACAATGCAACATAGGATAAACATACATGGACATGGCTAACTCAGCATAGGATAGACATGGCCAATTTGTCATAGATTGACTTATCTGGAAATGGCCAACTTGAAATACTATGTTTTGCATGAAAAAGACATTTGTTTGGTGTCTAAATTTGTCAATATAACTCTGACAAAAAGCACTGATACCAAGTTTATAATTGGATCATTACATGTTCGGTTGTGTAGCAGCCACAAAATGCGCAAAATTTGGCTTCCCATGAGTACAGGTGAATCCACAGTAATTGGTTGGTTCCTTCTTAATGTATAAGATTTTACATGATTGTTAGATAAATTAGGGTTGGATAATGGAAACTGGACTTTGAACTGATTATTATCTTTTAATTTGTCGCACGATGCCTTATGAGAAACAGGGTCCATAGACATCAATTGCAGCAAGGGAGACTACATTTTGGGTGAAAGTTGGCAGAAAGGCATGGGCAGTGCTAGCAATGTTTGTTCGATATATTAGAATTATAGTCTTCTCAGTTCTACACAAATATTCATATAATTGCTTTTGATATTAATGGATTTCAGTTTCAAGAAGTCAGTTATAGTTCATAATTTGAAAACAAATTTTTAATATAAAGATGACTGACACTGCTTGCACATTCCTGCATCAGTAAAATTGATCCCAGGTCCACAAATAGCCTTCATGGGCAGTGTCTTAAACTCTAGAGACAAACTTTGTAACATGGCAGCTAAGTTTTGGTATGTAGAGTTAACTGAAGACAATGTTCCTGGGGTGAAATTACCATACAGCCTAATAGAAAGTCATTCTGTTAAACCACTGGAAGGGCAGCTACAATGTCATCTCACGTGCAAGTGGAAATTGAAGTAAATTTATATTTTTATTTCCTATAATAGATACAAAAAAAGGTCACTATATTAAATGCAATGTACTTCTTACAGTATAACTGTCCGACATTAAGCATGGGTTTTTTCTAACTTATAAATGGCACATGAACTATTGCCTTTGAGATGAAATCAAGACATAGGTTGGCTTTTTCTAAAGATGGATGGTCACACCAACATTTATTTTAATATTTTATTTTCTAATATCTTGGTTAAAAAAAAATAAATTAAAATGCATAGTGTTCATCATTAACTAATAGTTAATTATTTCTGGAACAGAAGTTCGAAAAAAAGGTCTTCAAAGCAGTATCACCATCATATCCAGTTTCCTCAATATTAAGTTTATGGCTCAAATGTCTAGTTATAGAAAAGTCCAGAGGAATGTAAAAAAGTAGTCCTCTGCAAATATTTATCAACATTCCATAATGACCTGTATTCTTTATAACATGATTTGTTGACTGATTAACTATTCAGTCTCTTTAATGTCTGTAAAAGTTAATGCATGAAAAGTTTTAAATCATGCCTAATTTTTTGCTTGATAAAAATTCAAATAATCTTCATGAACCCCTCTACCACAGCTGCATCAATTTAATTATAACTTGTGCCTTAAGACTTTTCTGATGATGTTTTTGTTTCTTCTAAATAATTATTATGGAGATTGCAATTAATAATCTACTTCATTTAGCTTTCTTTATTACCAGTCAGTTTTAGTTAAAGGTGAATGAAGGTTACTATTGACTTTTTTATAAAAATTTTTTATTAGATCAAACAATAAAACAGTCATCTTCATACATGATAAGTCATTAACTTCATCTCATTATAGAACTTATAGACTACAAAACAAGTCTTTGTTTTATCTACTAAATCTGGTTAATATTTTATCATTAAGTGTTATTTTGTACTCACTGATATGGGGGGGGGGGGCCAAGTGGCTGAGTGGTCCAAAGCGCTCATTGTTACAGATCACTGCCATCTCACCTCTTTCTACATGGGTTCAAGTCTCGGGTTTGGCCAGTGTGGATACGTGATAAAGCTTACCAGTACCTTCTTGTGGGTCGGTGGTTCTTTCCGGTGTTTTCCTGGGTTCTTCCTTCATGATTTATACTGGCCGCCATGTATAGCCTATCTTGTGCTGAAAAATAGCGTTAAACCCTACAACAACAACAACAACAACAACTCACTGATATGAACAGATCAGCATAGTTCACAGAGTACATGACACAGCTTGGCATAAGCATCACATTGTCTACACTCCATTTTGTTCTTTTTGTCTGAAATCAATATGGTACTGCAGGACGCTGTCTTGTGCATAAATGACATTAGATTATAGTAACAAGGTCGAATCATAACCTTCCATAATTCCTTAAAATAGCAACTTTAAATATCATGCACTTCTTCTCATTTTATGTACAGTAGAGCCATGTTGTTGTTTTTTTTTCTTAACTTGTATCAGTTACAAATACATAGTTCATATGTTTTTACAATGTATTATTATCAAAATACCTACAGTAGGAAGATAACTAACTCCATATTAGAACAATAGAACAACCTATCTGATACCTAAAGAGTATGTTGCGCATGGTAAGGACTAAATACAACACCATGTTGTTGGTGTTAATAAATACCTGATTTGGCAGTTACTCGATCCTTGAGCACTACATCCAAACCAAAAAAGAGAAAGAAAAAGACAAAATTATGTGCCTATAATTACAACTTATGTTTCCATATGCAGATTTTTAAGAACAATCAACATTAGCCAATGGAAAAGCATGGGAGTTTACTACAGTGTGTGATTTTGAAGTAAAATTAAACTGATGCTACACCATGATGTTACTGTAATGTCAGCATTTTTCATGTTTTGTAATTGACTGGAGACAATATGTTATTACATGTAGCTTATGTCATCATGTTGAATGACCATTAAGTTCTTGAGATTTGTCAAAATAAAGCCAGATTAGCTGTTCAGTTAACACAACTGCTTTTTAATTGGCCATCTGCAGATTGCCACTGACACAGCGCGTTGGACCAATCAGAGCATGTCTATTGAAGCAACACACCTCCAACAGCTTTGCTGTCTGCCATTTTACTCTTTCAGGCTATTAGTAGCACAGTACATTAACAATACTGGATGGTCAAGTGGTCTAAAGCTATCACCTTCCTCTGTCCCTGTGAGTTCAAGTTTCGGGCGCGCCAATATGGGTATGTGAGAAAGCTTGTCAGTAGCTTTCAGTGTGTCAGTGGTTCTTACCAGGATTTTCCTGGGTTCTTCCTCCACTAGTTTTACTGACTGCCATGTAAAGGTGCCCATCATGTGCAGAAAAATGGCATTAAACCCAAAACAACAAAAACCAACATTAACAATGGGGGATTTGTCTACCTAAATTGTGTAATAAAGCATATTTAACTTGTGATCATGTTGGAAATGTTTGCCTGGTGCCTTTGTAACTCGGGTAATGGATATTCAGACCAACTTGTTGGCAGTGTGAAATTTATTTCACTCCCAGTATTTCATCAAAGTTTGCAGAAATGCCAGATGTGGATCAAAGTTTAATGTGGTCAGCCCATTGATCAGCTTTACATCAGAATATTTAAAATATGTTATTTACGTGCAGCTCACATACGTGCATGCGCATGAATTTCATCACTCACTGTGAGAGCACAGCTTCTTTTGATTTACACCATTGTTAATTTACGTTATGACATCTGGAATGGATCTATGGCATAATTGAGTGTCAACCATACACAATGGACTTGGGCAGAACCATACTATTTTCAGGGGGAATCTGGGTATTTTTTTAAATCATTTTATTTACAAATATGGAATTTAGGTAAAATCTGTTACTGAGTTTCCTCTGATGACTTGCTATGCTTGTATCTTTTTGTAGAATCGATGATTGCAGATATTTTTATAACATATATCTTGACTGTCCCTTTTCTTGTTCATTCTGGCAAGACTGATTGTTTAAGGGCCTCTTGTGATACAGAAATAAAACTTGAACATGTGTGATCCTGAATAGTTTGGTACTACATCATAATGACCATTTAATGTAAAAAATTAATGCGTGGTCATTTTTGAAAATACTTCAGCTTGATTTTTTTGAAGATTAAACAGCAGTAGTTAATTAATAGTTATATTAAAAATATTCCCAGTTTGCTGATTCTTGAGAAAAATTTAATTTAAAAAAGAACGGCCAGTAGAAAATAGATTTTCAAGTTGATATTTTCTCCACTTGCAAAAAAATGCAAGTAGTAAAAAAGTTATTTTCTAGCCCAGCATTGAAGGAAATTTTTTTTAAAAATTTTGAAATAGAAAAAAACTTAGCATTTTTTAAAATTTCCTTCCCCAACTTTGGGACTGTATTATCTGCAAAATTTCTTAGTTTCAACTTGAAATATAATTTGTAAGAGATAAGCCTTTTGTTGTGACAAAATGTATGTTAAATATGTAACACCTCAATTATTGGAACTCATTGTTGACTTGATAGTGGGTATGATAATTTCACATTCATATACATGAATCTGTATGAAAATTTTTGGGAGACATGGTCTTCATTTCGATGATTCAAAAAATTTAAGTATGAATATTCTAACAACTAGGACTCTGTGGTATACTGGTACTTTGGACATATAATACCGTTAATGTCAGTTTATATTAAGGTGTGCTTCAAACAAGTTTATGGTAAAATAATAATAAGGAGGGAGGTATTCAAATTAGGTGAAACTAACAGCAAAGAACCAAATTCAAGTGGGAAAAAAATCAAGCAATTTTGGTGAACTAAAATTTAATAAATTTAATTGGATTCATGACAGTACCTGTGTTATCAAAGGACAACAGTATACTGAGAGGATTTATAGTGAGGGACTACTATATTTGTATTGAGCCCAAGCAGTTGGCTTGTAAGTCTACATGTTGACCAAAATAGGGGTGAGGATAAATGAACAGCTTTTGCCACTATTCTAATGACTCCTCAGATGCTTTCTTTTATATATATGGGACTATGTTATAAATCAAAAACGCTATAGTTATTGGTTCCTCCTTCTATACTATGAGTGTTATTAATCATAAACACTATAGTTGTTATAGGTTCCTCCTCCCATATAAAGAGTGAATGAATTTAAGTTCTGTAAAATATATGGAAATCTGATCCAACAGACAAAGAATAGATTTGCAATCAAAACATATCTTTGAAGATCTTGAGACCAGAAGTTGGATCAGTATATTTAAGGCAAAATGTGGTGTTATCATAAAATGAATGGTTCATTGAATACTATTTTGTTCCATTTAAAACGTTTTTGGACTGTAAAGTTGATCAGTTGATAAAATAAACTTCACTTATGGTATAGGTAAGTGACTATAAAGGCCTGACATTTAAATAGATGGGAGTTGCAATCCACAATTTGTTGAACTTTCCTTGGAATGTATATTAGTGGAAATTTCACTTTTTTTTATATCTATGAGTATCTGTGGAAATGGACCAAAACAGTTCTCTGACATAACAACAGTCTTGAATGTTTATTATCAAAAAGCTAAAAAGTTGTATACAGGCTTAATCTATCCTAGTTCTCTTTTAGATGAACTCTATACCAACTCATTTTTAAGTTGAGTCAGACTGCAAACAACAAAGATCCTGATCTGCCATTGCATAAATACGCCTGCAGATCAGGGTCTGTGCTGTTTGTTTTATTGATTACTCCTAACAAACTGCACAGAACAAGATCTGCCAGCGCATTATGCGATGGAAGATCTGGGTCTGTGCAGTTTGCATTTGGACTCTTCTTTTAAGTGAGTATATATGGTACATTTGGAATAAATCATCATACACAAAAATATGCTCAGGATTTTAAAATCTTAAGGAAGTCTAATACAAGTTGGAATGAAGTGGATAAAAAGGGCTTGTTAAGGAGTACTAGAAGTCTTTTTGTTTACCAGACTGCATGTAATTTGTTTGCTGAAAGATATCATGGTGTATAAAAGAGCTTAACCCTCTCCAGGAGGGCTTGTATGTAAAATACCTGAGCATGCATTCTAGCAGACACTTCTGCCTATTTAGTATTGATTTTATATAACTGGAAAGATTTGAATTAGTAATCCCAGTGGTTTATTCAATACCTTTAACTGCTCTACATTGTGTAACAGGCATTTGTATGAGAGTAAAATAGTTTTTAATGATGCCCTTAAAGCACTAAAAAAAGACTTGTAAATGTTTGTGGGGAAGTTTGTATTTCTTTTCATAGTCATGGGCATATAGTGATCTCTCTGTCCATCCACCCAAGCCTCTGGAAAACATTACAGTAACGATTTGCACATGTTATCTCTAAGACAGTAACATTTACAAGCAATGGTTTGTTTCTTTGGAAATTTATTAATGATTTCTTCTTTCTTTCATTTAAATGTTATGGGATAAACATTAAAAATTTAAAGTACTAGTATTTCATTGATTGTTGAAACATTGTTTAAATGATATTTTGAAAGTCTGTCTTTCATTATGAAGATATTTTCTTGCATATTTACCAATATATTCATCTGCTAGAAACTTACCACATTGTGTTATTGGTTGATTAGTTTTAATGGCACGTGTAACACATTAGTTGTTATATCATGCCTACAAGTTTGAAGCTAAAACCTTTACCAAGAACACACCAAGGCATCCAAACCCAGGCTGGCATAGCCAGGAATTAAACCAGCAACCCATGGAGTACGAGTCCAATGCTTTGCCAACTGAGTTGTGGGAAATATTAGTACGATTATCTCCGAATCTCTTTCAGAGAGTTGAAGTTATTTGTCTTGCATTGGAAAAAGATGATGTTTTGATTTACTCTTGAATATAAATATATGAGTTTCCAGTAGGGCATAATAATACATAAAAGGAAGGGCAAAATCAAATTTAGTCCTGAGTGTTGAATCCAAAAGCTCTTGGCACAGAGTAAACTAGCAATAAATGGCCTTACATCGGTGTGTGTTCTAGGGCAAGGCACTTAATTACCAAACCAAATATTTATCTTGACAGTTACACATACTGTTAGACCTAGAATTAGGCATGAGTACCACATTTTCTTGTTATTTAATTTTACAGTATTTTTAGCTGGAATTTCATTAGTTGGCAAATCAGAACTGATGTTTCAAAAGAAAAATTAATTGCAGTTGTTTGAGTGCCAATTGCAATCTAAAACTCAGTTTTATGATCCTGATTACATTTTCAGAGCCTACCATCTTAAACTGTTCCTTGGGACCAACAGGGATTTTATCAATCAATAGCACATACCAATTAATACCATATTTATCACATTTATTTGATGGTAGGTCCACCCACACCTGTTTTTACAAAATTTTGTCAAATGTTACTCAAGTTATCTTTTATCTGATAATAAGCCTAACCCTTCTTTTTGAGAAATTTACACATTTAATAAATTTGAACTCCCTTCCCCTCTTCCCCCGTGTCTTGTTATGTATGCATCTCGAAAATGTTGTGTTCTGGTGCCTATTCCAAGTTTTTGCCATTTGTTGAGAATCGTCACCAAAACACTATTTTGGTCCATGATTTGTGTTCTTTGACGATACCTATGTCCCTTGCTTTACACAGGTATGCTTGCATCAAAGTTAACACACATGTACTGTACTGAGGGAAGAATGCATGCAGTCTATAGGTATATGGACTCTGCTCAAAACTAAATATTCGATCATTCCTTCTATGAGCCAGCATTCTAATTAGGTGTCAGCAACTGGTGCAGCATGTCTGCATCAACTGCTACATTCAGCTTTTCAACCATTAACTTATTTTACTCAGGTGATCATTTTCATTTTTGTCTGAATTTGCTAAAAGAAACAGGTTTTTTTGTTACTTCTGATTGCATCTGAACACGCCTGTTTGAGAGGGATTTTCATTTTGCTAAATGCTTAGATGTATAAAGAAACATTTTTGATTTGTCGTGTTACCCATGCATTAGCAGATGGGTGAAAATTTAACTTCTCTTTGTTTTTGCTTATTTATTTATTTATTTATTTTGCTTCATGAACCAATAATCTCAATATCCCGGCCCATTTTTACTCTATTGAAAGTCTTAAACTCACCATACTGTTTGCAGAGGTTCATATGCCTGGGTGCTGTTCAGACTGGTGTGCTTTAGATTTCATGGCATGAAGTCTAAATTTTGAATTCAAACTCTGGTTCTGGGACTGGTAATTATTTGACTTTTTAAAAAAATGATCTAAAATGTGTGGTTTTTTTAGCTGTATTTTTGTACACAAGTAGAAAATCTACTTTACTTCATATCATTACAGTAGAGCTACATCTTTCCCCATTTCTGTAGTACAGCCAATTCAGTCTGTCATGAATTAGGACAGCACAGAACTTGATTCAAGGGTATCACCTCATAACACAAAAACTCAACATGCAGAATAATAAGTTACTTGATTTTTTAGACAGATTTCTTTGAGAGATGTCAAGAAATGGCTACATTTTTAATTTCTGTGCAATATTAAAACATCAGTGAACAAAAAAAGCAAGAAATATCCAAATATAGTGACATCTGTGAAATTAACCCCATAATTTATTATCTCTAGGTGATTTGTTTCATTTTCCTATTTAGATTTAATGAGAGGAAGTCTAAAATCTAGACACTCCGGTTCCAGAATTTGTAATTTTTTGCCTAAAACAAAGTCATGTCACAAAAATTATGTTTTTTCAGCTGTATTTTGTATTGTGAGTGGAAAATCTACTTTATTTGCCATCATTATAGAACTGCATCTGTCTCCTTTTCTTTAATACCACCTGTTTTAGCCTGTTATTTGTTATGATGACATAGGACTCAGAACAAAGGAAACTACCTCATGATGTAAAAACATGGCATGTAGGGATATTGAGTTAACCCCTGCCTTCTAACACACTATACTTTTTTATTTACATGGATTTTGGAGGTTGTCACTTGTTATGAGGAATAAATTTTGTAAATTGTGCATTTTACATGTAACTATCAGCGATGTGGTTCTCATTAAAACAAATAAAATTTATTTTCTTCATCTGCAGTGATTGAAACCTCAGCTGTACTGGGAACACCCATTTTACTTTCAGATGTATTGAGAGCAATATGCATTGGGAAATATAGATTTCTCTCCCTGTGGGCTTGATGTTCTCTCCAGCATGCCTGAAGAGGTGACTGTTGAGGACATTAATTATGGTGGTTCAGTGGTTAGCATGCCAGACATATAACTGATCATTAGATCAGCCTGGGTTGGCTTGCTTGGTGTGTCTTTTGGCCAGGCACTGTAGTCCAATTGCCTTGGCACTACCTAACCTGCTTCTTGTGCCATAAAACATCATACCAAACCAAATCATTTTAAATGATAGCCATTAAATTTTTCTCTCATATTCAGTAATGTGGAAGCAATAAGTGCAGATTTATCAGTTATAGAGGTTACATTAATGAGACCAGATTTTTTTAACTCTACTGATAACTCAAAACAAAAAGTCCTATCAGCATGGGGTTTTTACTGGAAGACTTCTTATGAAGCCTAGCTGTTACTAACTTAAAAATATAGTGCCACTTGTACATCAATATGGCTGCCATCTTGAGAATCTTGTTATTGCCACATCTCCTGAATTGATGGTTGTATCAGCATGGGGTTTTCACTAAAAGACTTCTTATGCTGTGTAGTTGGTCGTAAATCAAAATGGTGTCATACACACATCCAATATGGCCACCAAAATGGCCTCTTGAAAATCTTATTATCACTACTTCTTCTAAATTAATGATTATATCATCATGGGTTGTCACTGAAAGACTTCTTATGGTCTTGGTCATTTGAAAGACTTTGCTAGACAACATAATGGATGATCTGTCTCCCCTCTATGTTTTGACCCTTGGTAGCCTCTTCTAGCTATAAGGTCCATACCCCTTCTTGGCCCACTAAACCATCACCTTGGATACAGAAGCAGCTCAAGTGGACATGGCATTGACTCACCTTTTAATGAAAACTCGGGAATCCTTAGAGCAAAAGTCAATAGTACCTGTAGCCTTGCATGCTGACCTCTACTCAGTAACCTCATTTAGCCTGCAGAAAGAGGAAACTCTGTTACCAGTGGCCCTTCATCGTTTGTTGGAAACAGTGGCAAAAGCTTATAGGCATGGATTGTCAAACTTCTCCTGATCATGTACTTCAAGTTGCAAAGACCAGCATCTCACTCTCTAATGCCTAAAAGGAATCTTTCTTGTGTCTTAAAGTCTTTTAATAAATTCCCCTATGAACCTTTGGATATAGATTCCTTTGAGAGCCTTACCTCAAGACAGTTTTCTTGCTTGCCATAGTATCTGTGAGATAAAGGAGTGGACATCAGGTTATATAAATAGGGCAGGGCTGTATCAGATTCAGTGGAAATTATGAGTCAATTTCTCTTCTTTCCCAAACATGTTTTTTAGCACAAAAAATCCCCCAGCTTCTGTCCATTGCTCCACTTTCAGTTGAGATCCCTAGTCTTAGTCACACCTGTGTTAGGGATGATCAAGACAGACTTTTAAGTCAAGTATTGCTTCATATTTTTATTTATGAGAAGGAAGGGAGGAAGAATTACTTCCCATGAAAGGTTCATTTGATATTTCAGCTTCCACCATTTCTAGGTGGAATGCATCAAGAGAGCTTGCCAGTCCCGTACTGATAGGGACCTTTCTTTCACGAAAATTAAAGACCATGAAGTTTGAGCCATTGCAGCCTCATGGATCTATGTAACCAATTCATCTTTGAAGGAAGTGATGAAAGTTGCATTTGGCACTCTCGCACTACTTCCTTCTCATTTTGCTTTCACTTGTTTGACAAGTAAAGCAAGGGCATATTCCCTTTGGTCCCATTCATTGTCATTTATAAAGTGTCCTGTGTGGATTCCATCCCACAGTAGTCTCCTACTCTTCAGTGAGGTGAATATTCCTAAGTGTTAGTTATTTAATGATATAATACTTACCCGATACTATTGCCAGATTCCCACTTACCAGCCCACACTTATGTCTCACTAAGTTAGGCTTGTCCGACAGAAAAGAATGATGGGCCAGTACACATAGACAGATATGTGTGGGTTGCCCCAGGGCAAGCCAGTGTTCAGGAATCTTCAGGTTCACCTTAATTGGAGGAGGAATTTTTGTCATATGGTTGGGGTATTTTTGGCTATGAAAAGTTCTAGCTATACAATATCAACAGGTAAGTATTACATTATTAAAATTAGTTTTACCCCCCCCCCCCTCAACACTTCTTAAATATTCAGTAGTTTTTTACAGTCAGTAGTACGTTTGACACATGGATCTAGTTTTTGATGAACTTCCTCCATGAAGCAATCAGCTAAAACCTAAGTAGCTTCACAAGTAGCAGTATTGGCCATGATAGCTTGGTGATACACAGCCTTCCTGGTGTTA
Source organism: Megalonaias nervosa (assembly GCA_016617855.1). NCBI lineage: Eukaryota > Metazoa > Mollusca > Bivalvia > Unionida > Unionidae > Megalonaias > Megalonaias nervosa. The sequence goes on from JAECUM010001228.1 coordinate 107,802, forward strand.
GGTATCTAGTTAGAGCCTGTTACTGTAATGAATATTTCTCCCAGTTACCTTTAGTGTGTTATGAACAGAATTTCACATTTATGTCTGCAACCCACAACGGGGCATTGTCTTCATGGAGGATTAAGGGAGATATGGAGGTGTGTCAGGTCATGAGAGAAATATAACAGGGAACATCAGCTCAGATAACTCTGCTGGTAGAGCTCTTGGCTTATTTTGTTGGGAGGCATTGGGTTCAAGCCTAAGTCAGGCTGCAAATTTACCTCTCCCTTAAACTGGCAACCCTGTCTGTGAAATAGCATAAAATATTGATTTAGTTGCTCTCCTTACTGGTACATATTATTACCATTCATCTATTCTATGCAGCTTCAAGTGAAACTGTACAAGGATATGCAATTACTCATGCATTAATTTTCCTTAACCAATATAATTTCCTTTTAATTTCCTTTATAAACAAGCCTGTTTATTCTGTGAATTAATCCAAAAAGAATTGACAGGCATTTTTAGTGTCAAGCCATATAGTAAATCATGAATGGATAAACCTGATTAATATAACCATTTTATTGATCAGCCCATGGCACTGCCTCATTGTGTTTGCTGTGATTTATGTTGCTATTTTAACCTCAAAAGCTATTCTGCCTTTTAATTTCTTTGATAATCGCCAGAAAATATTCTACTCTGTCAGTTATTTTCAGGCATATTACACCATGAAGTTGTTTATTGAGATTGTTTGAGCAGTACACTTAGATCATTAAGTAGATATAAATTCTTGATTTCTTCTAACATCTTGCCCTTTTACAGTTATATTTGAACTTTAAAACACCAGAGTCCAGCTCCAGCTGAGATTCATAAACTGAATTTTTTATCATACTGAATAGTCATTAAACTTGTGTATTTATGGCATGCTGAATAGTCAGTCACCTTTCGTAGTCATGCTGAATAGTCAGTCACCTTTCATAGTCATGCTGAATAGTCAGTCACCTTTCATAGTCATGCTGAATAGTCAGTCACCTTTCATAGTCATGCTGAATAGTCAGTCACCTTTCATAGTCATGCTGAATAGTCAGTCACCTTTCATAGTCATGCTGAATAAAGATGCCAGCAGGTATCCAGGTACTCAGGTACCCGCCCGTTGATAAAAACCTGGGTAATAACATGAGCCAAAGGATACAGGTTTACCATATACAGGTTTTGTGCCAGTGCTTGTAAAGGCAGCACTGACATTGTTTTTAAGCTGATAGTCCTTAGGAATGAGCTGCAAATACATGTACTTTTACAGCGCCAAGCAGAGGTCTGCCTCTTCCAGTAAATAATTGACCTGAATCTGATGTTTTCCCATGTGACAACTCTTTGATTGAGCCGCCAGTGTGATAAGTGGCAAGTAACAGAGGCTGCTTGTTTGATCTTGCTGCACAACTGACATGTGTTCAGTTGCAACCTTGAATAGATTTCACAAATTTTATGATTAAAGTGTTACTTTCAAAGCTCAAGCTCAGTCTCTAAACAAACAACTACATATGACAGTGAGGCCAAGGAAAGGGAGTCTGACAATATTTATGATGATTAGACCACGATGATTACTAGATGACAATGGAGAATTTCAGAACTTTATCAGATAATGAGGATGAATTATTGGACTTTGTACTAGATGACATTAGGTAGTGATATTTACAGGATACTGTGAATTTTAAAACAATGTTGACTTAACTTCAGGTGTAAACACATTTAATTTCCCTTTGATCAATGGGTACCTGGTAGAAGTTGTAAAAAAAATTTGATATCTTTAAGGCTGAGTAGTCAGACACCTTTAACAATTTTGTCATGCTGAATAGTCAGTCACCTTTCATATTTTTGTCACACAAAATAGTCCCTGACCTTTCGTATTTTTGTCATGCTAAATAGTCACCTTTCACATTTTTGTCACGCTAAATAGTCACCTTTCGTATTTTTGGCATGCTAAATAGTCACCTTTTGTATTTTTGTCATGCTGAATAGTCAGTCACATTTCATCACCTTATGTATTTTTGTCATGCTAAATAGTCGGTCACCTTTCATCACCTTTCATATTTTTGTCATGCTAAATAGTCGGTGTTACGTGTCTAGGCTCTTATAAAATGTAACAGAAAAGAGTGAAGGCAACAAGCTTTGTAAAATTTAACAATTAATTTATTTCCCTAGAAAACCAAGGTAAAAATGAGAAAAAGAACTTACGGTCTTACGAATCAAATCCAAAATTAATCCAAGAATTAAAAAATAGAAGTCCTATTATTAAAAAGTCCTAAATGAATCTGAGTTTGAGTCCCGATGAAATTCAAAATAGAGGGCAATGACATCTGTCGTAACCTTCAGAGTGTTGTTGTGTCAATAGTTCCTTGTTGAATCACAGAAAACAATATTCCAGTTTTGAATTCCGAATAAATCTCAACGAATGTCTTTTTCCAAGAATTCTGTAGGAGCACTTATATATTTCCAGGGAAAAGAATCAATTTAATTCCATAAAATAAAATTTCAGCTCAAACTAGTCACAACAAAATACCTTTAAGTGTCAGTGGTTTAGAGCCCGAATGAACTATCTCCTATCAAGACAACAGTTACACACTAATTTAAGACGCAAAACAGATTCCCATATGAGGGTCACATGGTCACCCTTCCAGAACAAAATAGAAGCTTTTTACATGCCCAACATCCCATACTCCCAGTATGACCTTAACTGAAAACAGTCGTTCTTACTCTGAGAAGGAATAAAAAAATTTTAAGGTCAGAAACTAGATACAGTGTTTTTATATTATAACAGGTCAGACAGAACTGAACTGAATTTTTAAAAGAAGTCAAATCCAGTAGACAAAGTTGCCTTATAAATAGCATGTAATGGAATAAAAATTTTTAAAACTAACAAACAAATAATAAAATTACATTTATATAACATCAGACACCTTTCATCACCTTTCATATTTTTGTCGTGCCGAATAGTCAGTCACCTTTCATCACCTTTCATATTTTTGCCATGCTAAATAATCAGTCACCTTTCGTATTTTTGTCATGCTGAATAGTCAGTCACCTTTGATACCTTTCGTATTTTTGTCATGCTAAATAGTCAGTCACCTTTCGTATTTTTGTCATGCTGAATAGTCAGTCACCTTTCATCAGCTTTCGTATTTTTGTCATGCTAAAAATAGTCAGTCACCTTTCGTATTTTTGTCATGCTAAATAGTCATTCACCTTTTGTATTTTCGTCATGCTAAATAGTCATTCATCTTTTGTATTTTTGTCATGCTGAATACAGTCACCTTTCATCACCTTTCGTATTTTCGTCAAGCTAAATAGTCAATCACCTTTCGTATTTTTGTCATGCTAAATAGTCAGGCACCTTTGTATTTTTGTCATGCTAAATAGTCAGTCACCTTTCGTATTTTTGTCATGCTGAATAGTCAGTCACCTTTCATCACCTTTCGTATTTTTGTCATGCTAAAAATAGTCACCTTTCGTATTTTTGTCATGCTAAATAGTCATTCACCTTTCGTATTTTTGTCATGCTAAATAGTCATTCACCTTTCATATTTTTGTCATGCTGAATACAGTCACCTTTCACCACCTTTCGTATTTTCGTCATGCTAAATAGTCAATCACCTTTCGTATTTTTGTCATGCTAAATAGTCATTCACCTTTCGTATTTTTGTCATGCTAAATAGTCAGTCACCTTTCGTATTTTTGTCATGCTGAATAGTCAGTCACCTTTCATCACCTTTCGTATTTTTGTCATGCTAAAAATAGTCAGTTGCCTTTCGTATTTTCGTCATGCTAAATAGTCGTTCACCTTTCGTATTTTTGTCATGCTAAATAGTCATTCACCTTTCGTATTTTTGTCATGCTGAATACAGTCACCTTTCATCACCTTTCGTATATTCGTCATGCTAAATAGTCAATCACCTTTCGTATTTTTGTCATGCTAAATAGTCAATCACCTTTCGTATTTTTGTCATGCTAAATGGTCACCTTTCGTATTTTTGTCATGCTAAGTAGGCATTCACCTTTTGTATTTTTGTCATGCTGAATAGTCAGTCACCTTTCATCACCTTTCGTATTTTCGTCATGCTAAATAGTCAATCACCTTTCGTATTTTTGTCATGCTAAATAGTCAGTCACCTTTCGTATTTTGTCATGCTAAATAGTCAGTCACCTTTCGTATTTTTGTCATGCTAAATAGTCATTCACCTTTCATCACCTTTCGTATTTTTGTCATGCTAAATAGTCTGTCACCTTTTGTATTTTTGTCATGCTGAATACAGTCACCTTTCATCACCTTTCGTATTTTTGTCATGCTAAATAGTCAATCACCTTTCGTATTTTTGTCATGCTAAATAGTCTGTATCTGCATTGCGCTGAATTGTCACCTTTTGTATTTGTTGTTTTGCTGTATAATCATCATCATCATCATCATCATCATCAATCCCTTAACCTAAGAGGTCATTGGGGCACCACAGTTTACTCTACAACCAATTCTCTCCATCTTTCCCTGTATAATCAGTCAACTTTTGTATTTTTGTAATGCTGAATAGTCTTTTACCATCTGTATTTGTACCTGCATTGTGCTGAATTGTCCCCTTTTGTATTTTTGTTGTGTTGTACATTTTTTGTATTTTTGTCATGCTGCATTGTTGATCACCTTTTGTAATTCTGTTGTGCTGTATAATCTATATTTTCTTACTTTAATCTGAAAGAAATACATTTAGCTTATTGTGCATTTCATTTGAATGTCTTTCCTTCATGCTTATGAATTTCCTAGCAGCTAACACAAATTGGACTTGGCCCGCAATAATTTTCACTTCAATCATGCTGCAAAAATTCTGCCTTTTTTCTTGCCCTTTATTACGTTAAGTTCTTTGGTATATTTGGGCAGCACTTTAAGGTCCTTCATACTAATGGTTCCTGTTATAAGGTGAGTTTTGGTTATGGATTTCATTTAATTAAGCAGTAGTAGAATGATATGCGTATTGTATTTCATTATAAGGTGGTATTGGCATAGCAATATACTCCTTAGTATATTCCTTGGCTTCCATGGACAGTGTCATAATGAAGGAGTACTGTATAGTGATAATGTTCTGTTCATTTTCAGTTTGGAAATAATAAATACAACTCTGAATAAATTGTTATGACTCTAACATTTTTATATATTATTAACCTCCTTTTTAAAACAGCAACTACGCCATGATAATCTTGTGAACTTGCTGGAAGTGTTCAAGAGGAAGAAGAGATTGTACCTTGTATTTGAATTTGTGGATCACACAGTTTTAGATGAACTTGAAAAATGCCCGAATGGTTTGGACGAGACAACAGTCAGGAAAATATTGTGGCAAGTTCTGAAAGGAATAGAATTTTGCCACTTAAATAATGTAAGTACTGTATATGTACGTTATGATGAGCATTTAAGTAATTACCATGACCAGGAACTTTTGAGTAATACTATTAATGAGCATTTGAGTAATAACCTTGACAATGACCTATATTCATGAACATTTAAGTAATACTATGCATGAGAATTTGAGCAGTAACCATAACAATGAACTATATTCTTGAGCATTTGAAAAATACTTTTCATGAGAGTTTAAGTAATAACCATGACAATGAACCACCATTCATAAACATGAAAGTAATACTATTCATGAGAATTTGAGTAATAACCATGACAATGAATTCCATTCATGAGCATTTAAGTAATACTATTCTTGAGAATTTGAGTAATAACCATGACAATGAATTCCATTCATGAGCATTTGAGTGATACTATTCATGAGAATTTAAGTAATAATCATGACAATGAACTACTTTTCACGAGCATTTGAGTAATACTATTCATGATAATTTAAGTAATAACCATGACAGTGAACTACTATTCATGAGCATTTAAGTAATACTATTCATGAGCACTTGAGCAAGATGAGCATTAGAACATTACCCATTATTTTGAACTAATCAACTTGACATGATCTAAGTTATTCAGACTGATGTGATGAATTACTGGACAAGTAATGAGTGTCAAAAGAATATTTAAATTAAACAGTGCAGTCTTTCTGAAACAACCACCAATACAATGGAATAATTTGGGGGTTTTATGCAGGTGGCATGTAGAAATGAAAAGCGATAAAATTACAACTTGATACAGTCAAACATACAGATGCAGCTTCCCCAGACATTGATTATATGGTCCAATTAGCATCTCCAAGAGAATTTATTCGCTGTAAATTTGTTAGTTAGAGACCAAGAAATGAGTAATTTTACCAAATCAACACATCAATTGCATTTTGAAATGCATTAGGAATTAATTTTTTTTGCATTCCATTTTTGCATTCCATTCAGGTTTGCATTTCAGTTTCCCTCTGTGGGCTCAGGGTTTTAAAAAAAGCCTGATGTGCCCTACTGCATGTTAACCAAGTGTGACCAATGGACACAACCTTTGTACACTGGGATGTATTTCATAATGATATTCGTTCTAATAAGGTCTCACACATTTTGAAAGAGCTCAGCTTATATGAAAATCAGAGAGTTTCTTTTAAGGAGTTGCCCTGTTTCAACTTGATCAAGTTTGGTATGCCTATATGGGGGATAACTAAACTGCTCAGCACAAACTAGCCAGGATTGTGATGATGTGCCATTAAATCCTATACATACATACATACATACATGCATGCATACATACATACATATGTACATACATACATACATACATACATACATACATACATACATGTTGTCATTTATTGTTTATGGTCTCAGAAAAGCATTCTTATTTTGTTTTTATTGTTTCAATTTATTATTTATTTCCATTCTTCTTAATTTGGAACAAAATGGAAATGTATTTACCAAAGAAGGGTTTGCAGATTTTGAGTGTTAGAGGGAGAAAACTATTGCTTTTGTATCTTATTGTAGTAAAGGTGTGCCTTAATAAAATAGTAAAAGCATGCACAACAGCATTGGATTTACAATAAATATGAATATAAATACACAGTGCAAGAAATATAAAACTATTGCTGTTGATTGTTAGTAAGCATTGGCTCTCTCCATTTCCTTCAAAATGCATTAATTGTTTCATTGGTGTTCATTCTACATTTCCTTTGCATTCATTGCGCATTCTGTTTACATTCATTTTTCATTTGCTATGTATTCCAGTTTTGTTTCACAGGTAAAATTATTTATTCCAGGCAACCATTTTTCTGGACAGAATCTATGACCCATTGACTCAAGATAATCAATATTTTACTGCATGATAAGAGGGTCTTGGGGGGGGGGCATCTCAAAATGTGGGCTGTGTATTACTTTGGGAATGACTATAAATGGATCTGTTGCTCTTAAGTGATATTCAGTGGAAAAGTGCCATGCAGTCCTGCTTATAAGTCGAGTCAAACTGCAAACAGCAAAGGTCCTGATCTGCTGTAGCATAATGCATCAGAAGATCAGGGTCTGTGCTGTTTGTTCTACTGATTATTCCTAACAAAGTGCATAGGCCCAGATCTGCAGACGCATTATGTGATAGATCGGGGTCTGCAATTTGCAGTTGGCCTCATCTTATAAGCAAGTATGTACAGTATATTTACTGAGGTTATGTGGAGTGAGAAATACAGCAAGTTACTGTAAAATGTTGGTTCTTTTGGTCCAAGATCTGGATGAAGTCATGGATATTGTTAAGAAGTATTGCAGGTTATAGACAACTGATGATTATATCAAGGATATTTTGGAAGCAATTTGGAGTCATGGAAGAATGACCAAACTCAGAGCAGGTTGCACTGCACAGCCATGACATAACCATGGCTGAAGTGATGTGGCTGGGTTTGGGTATGGGCCTGGATATGTTGGGATGACAGAATTTTATACCCATAATGGGTAAACCAGTCATGTTCTGAGGCACAGTACTGGCTATCAAGAGATCACCATTGTCAGTGCCAGGCTGTGTCTATATATATATATATATATATATATATATATATATATATATATATATATATATATATATATGGTGATGGGTTGTCTGCAACTGGACTGTGGGTCACTGCACTGTGTCAGTACTGGCTCAGCAATCTGTTCATTGCTAGCATGATTCATGGATGAGAGTGTTAGCAAAAGTGGGCAATTATATGATGTCACTGCAGTTGTGTGGAAAATCTGGTGACAAAGTAATCTAGGCCTTTTCCCTGATCACTGACTTCTGAACCTCAATTGACTGCAGCATTAAAATATTCACTACTGAGGTAGTGTTGGTGGCAAAGCTGATAGCATCTGCATCCTTCGAAGACCACTTTCTGGTTTTCAGTCAAACCAAGGACATTTGTTTGCTTGAAATCATTGCCCATCTGTCCTCCATCTATTGAGTACAGATTTTGCAATTATGGTCTGACCAAGACCCCATAGAGGTCATGCAGGTGGGGTGATTATCTGCAGCCAGTTTAAGCCTTTGAATGCACTATATCTGATCCTGTCTACCTATAATTAAAAGCATGGAAAACAATGGTACATATAGGCAAAATCAGTCAAGCATTGTTGTGGCTTACAACTGCCATAGACATTACAGAAGAGATCTAATTACTGGGAAGTAACAATCATTTGCCTGAAATGAGCTGCAGTAAGGTCAAGTATTGAGATATGGTACAAGTACTTGTGACCATCACTGTAAAGTATTAAGGCAAAAAAAAGATATATGTTTCTGGTTAGCCAGCTGTCTCTGTTTTTCATTGCAGACCCTAGCACTTATTTCCCCAGGGGTTAAAATAAAAATCCACAAAAACAACAAAAAACTCCCAAAATTGATTTGTGTGTCTGAGTGAGCAGGTTTAGCCCAGTACTTGAACTACTTAGTACACACACACACACACACACCTGATAAGAATTGCCATGGGTTGGCTTTTCTGTCAGTCTTGCACTTTATTAGCATACCTGACAGCTTCCATTTCAGCAGAGAACTCAGTTTTGGAAGGGTTTACTAGTCAATAAATCCTTACATGGTTTTGCTCTCGATTATCTTAATTGTAATTTTAAATTATTTAAAAATGTAAATATGTACGAACTTAGATCAGTCCCAAACAACAAGTTATATTTACCTAAACAAAATTCAGTTTTATTAGAAGAGTTTTGCATTTTCTGGAGCCAAACTATGGAATTCCATACCACCTTATATAAAGTCAGCTGACACATGCCAAACATTTAAAAATCTTCTTAGTCAACATCTACAGAAACAATCATTTGTATGATTTTGTTTAATTCAGTACTACAACTTTTTACAACATTGTTATCATGTACTCACCTATAATGTTTTACACATTTGCTACTACTGTTTGTGTGAATCCTGTATGTACTCATCCATGAAACCTTGTACATATTTTATTGTAGCAGTAGATCAATTGTCTAGTTTTTAATAACATTTGTTGTCTAAAGACACCTCATCTTGTAAAAATTGTACATTATATATATATATATATATATATATATATAAGGTTATATAATATATATATATATTTGTACAAATGTCATTGTAGAAGGCCTCATGGAAGATTGGTCATTTGACCCAATGAGCTTCATTTTTAAATAAAGTCATTATTATTATTAACTTCAGAAAGAATTACCCATGGAGTTTGATTCATTTCTGGCAGAAAGAATAATTTGGCAGACAGTTTGTCAAGGAAAGGGAAGATAGTCCTCATGAAATGATTGCTCCATCAATTCATAGCATGCCCCTTTGAGGGATTCCTTTGGGCAATGGATGCTTTCAGCCTGAAGTGGGATCATGTGTTCACTTCTTTCTTCCCATCTTTCAGGATGATCCCACAGGTCCTACACAAAATTAGGCACTTTGCTGATCAGTTCATTTTGACCACCCATCTATGACTCCAATGATTGTTGTTCAACAATCTTCTTGGTCTGCTATTGGATTATCCCAGGACCTTTCCTCAGAAGAGGGACCCCCTGATACAGCACAGGGGCTGTTTCCTGTACAGCAGCCTACAGATTTTGCAACCTCATGCTTGGCACTTCTCAGATGGTCTCTCTGGAAAGAAAAGTTATCGATCATAGTTACGACGTGCATAATTTTAGTCAAAGAGAAGATTGATATCTAAAGTGTATGTTGCTAAATGGAGAATCTTTTGTGACAAAAACATGAAAATCATTGCTGTTCCTCAATGAGTGCAGTAGATGATGTTTTTTTCTTCCTTTTCAAAGAGAAAGTGTTGGTTTCTCCTATTAAGAGTTATTGAGCAGCCCTTGCCAACACTCAAATTTTCAAAAGGCCCAGCCATCAGGACAGTTCCGGCTCTCACTTAAGCAGATCTGATCAGGTATTTTGAGCTGCAAAGAGCAGTGTTGTGCTGTCTAAAACCAAAATGGAATCTTTCTTGTGTCTTGTTGGTTTTTAATAAACTCCCCTGTGAATCTTCCTTGAGACTTTTGTTTTTACTGCCCTTAGCATCTGCGTTTGTGATAATTGTGACATGGGGTTAGCACCCAAAAGATTTCTAATGATGTCTATTTGTCCAGAACGAAAATGTTGCTCTTCTCACATCCAATATTTATACCACAGCAGCTAATTTGAAAATCTTGGTATCACTGAAAAATATCAGTTTGAACACAAAAGTTAAAGGGAAGAAATGGCCTAATTGGCCTTATTTTCAATTTGGGAAATTCATTTCAGTTCACCCAGTAAAGCTCAAGTCCCTTTGTTTTAAAGTACTATTAAGTATAATTTGAAATGTTTTAAGATACCGTTGTATCTTTCAAATGTATGGAATTTAAAAGAAAAAGAAGAGTAGATATCAAGTTGTAGTATAGTCATTATCACCCAAGAGTTTGTTGCTGGCAGTAGAAATATTTGTTCTTCATAATTCAATGATCTTAAAGTGTAAACCCTACCCCCATAAGCCCATGAATGCAATGACATTATAGTAAACGGGCTCCTAGTCATGATAAAATGTCCAATATGGCATTTAGTTTTAAGCCTCACATGGCACATTTCAGCAGTTTTACAGCAAGCATAAGCCATATTAGATCTACAGATATGCACAGTTTTGTGTATCAGTCTAATGGAATAATATTATCAAGTTGGACATGTGAACAAGACAGGGATTAGTGTATATCAATTGATTTATACCATATATACTCTCCTGTAAGTCGAGTCAAATTCCAAACAACAAAGATCCTTATCTGCTGAGACATAATCTGCCAGGGTCTGTGTTGTTTGTTCTAGTGTTTACTCATAACAAACTTCACAGACACTGGTGAAAAGTTAAAACACACATATTGTCACTACTCCTACATGACAAATCGTAAATTTCCAGCATCGTAGAATAACTTGCATGATTTAACCCATCCATTGGGAATTACCTTAAACTTGATACCACCTGACGAACCAGTCCAGTGGGAAAGAGCTCGAAACTTTGTCAACATATTTACAAATAATTTTATTATTTTTTACTGTAAATACATACATAAGCATCAGTTTTTAGGTCTTGTGCAATTCTACATTCTTAATATCTTAAAATAGAACCTATGCACATACAAAATATCAGCTAAAGATAATCACTATAGTATACAGCCATGAATAAAATTTACAGAAATTATTGATATACATAACATTAGCTCACTTGGCCTTACAGCCAGGTGAGCTTATGGTATAGCCCTAATGTCCATTGTATATTATCTGGCATACAGCCACATTGTTATCTGCAACTTCTCAAAAGCTGCTGGGCCATTTTCAGTCAAACTTGGTAGGAATGTTCCATACGGACATGCTCTACTAAAATTGTGGTCAGGCTGGATCCTCTGATAGTGGCACAACAAGAAATTCTGCCCACTTCTCCCCCTTTGTTTCTGGGACATCTGTCAACGGAAAGAAAGTTGTTTGATGGGAATTTTGGGCCTGCTCTGAACCTTGGCTCCCACACAGTTGCAGGGGTTGCATGGGTGGTTGCTAGATGACTGTACTTCAGCAGTAAAGTGACTTTCTTAGCAAAACAGTTCAGCCAGTTTTAATCAAACTTGGTATGATTATTTCTTAGAACATTCTCTGTCAAAATTTTGTTCAGGGTGGCTCCCCTAACAGTGGAGTGGATTCCTAATGAGTCATTTGAAAGACCTATTTTTCAGCTTCTGCTCAAGAACAACTTGGCAAATTTCAATCAAAGTTGGTAAAAAGTTTTATTGGTACATTCTTGATTGAATTTATTTCTGGGTTGGCTCCCTTAGCAGTGGTTTGGTTTCCATATCGACGAGACAGAAAAAAGACCTACAGACAATTCTTATCTGCCATCACGTGTGACTGTTGCTATTAAGAAAAAACTACCAGTGAATGATATTCCATCCTTTACCATATATCATACCAAATTGGTATAGTCAGTCCTAGCATCAAGATGCCAGTATACGTTTTACTCAGAGCAGAAGCACAGTTAAATGACATGTCAGATACCATCAGTTTTTATGAAATAGCTGGAAATTATCATGGCATGTGTGCCTTTGGGCCTAAGGCATATGCCTTACTACTATATCTGCCTTTTAGATTAATGTATGTGAGTGACATCAGGACCACATGGCCTTTTGTTTTGCACATTTTTGAATTTTTTTGACTTCTCAAAAACTGCTCAGCAGAATTTGACTAGATTTGATACAAATCATTGTGGCATGAAGGGCTTATATAGTTTTACAAATGATGATTCACCATTAAAAATATGGGCACCATTACTAAAACTAAGGAAACCTTCAAATGGTATTTTCTCAAAAACTGCTGAACAGAATTTCACCAGACTTGATAGAAAGGATCCTGCCATGAATAGCTTTCAGTTTGTACAAACGATGCTGATCTGTAATCAAATTGCGTTGCAGTAACAAAAAATATTTTAAAAAATAAATATTTAAACAGCTTTATCTCAGAAAACTGCTAAACAGAGTTCAACCTAATTTGAAATAAGGCATTGCGGCATAAGGACTTTCTTTATTGGATAAATGGTACTAATATACCATCAAATGGGGATACAATTTAAAACAAATAATAGAGAAACTGTGAAAGAATTGAATCCAGTCAACAATATTGGAGGAAACTTTTACAGACTTGACTGAGTTTGATTTCTTGGTCATTTGTTCTTGCAGTTGGCTGTAAGATTGATATTAGACAGGTGAGTGATTCAAGGCCCACATTGTTTTTAGGAGAACTGATAGCATGATTAAGCAAAAACTGCATGAGGTAGACCAGTGATATTTGGTAATCAGGTTTGAATAAGTATGCAGATGACCTGATTAGATTTTCATGGCATTATATCAGTGTTTCGCAAACAGAAATCAGGCTTTATGGAAAGTAGAGAAAATTGATACATCTCACCCAGTAGCCTAACAAGAAATTCTCCCTTCCCACCTGCAAAACTTAATTATGGAGTACCCTTCCAATTAAATAATGTTTGATGATAATGATGTTGAACCCCCACTGGGCATGGGTTGCCCTCCCATACACCATCCCCAGGCCAGTGTTGGGGGGGGGGGGTTGCTTGGACAGTTGCTGCATCACTGATATCACCTTTTAAAATTATAATGATGAAAACATATATGAAATATTTTTGTAATTCATCTAGAGAGCTTGAAGAATAAAGTGTTTGCTTCACTTTTCTTATGAAGATCTGCAACTGTTTATCTATTATTCATGTATTATTCATAATTCATTGTGTATTCATTTACTATTTGTCTCTTTTAAATTTTTCAGATAATTCATAGAGATATTAAGCCAGAGAATATTCTGGTTAGCAAATCTGGAATAGTCAAACTATGTGATTTTGGATTTGCCAGGACATTAGCCCAACCAGGGGAGATTTATACAGACTATGTAGCCACCAGATGGTACAGAGCTCCAGAACTTCTAGTTGGAGATACCAAGTATGGGAGGTAAAAGTCTGCAGGTTGATTTTTATGATGTATTTTACCAGCCATTTTTATCTAATGTTATGTCCATGGAACTCAGAAGTTAACCTTTTGAAAAAGTAGGGACAGGCTTTTTTTTGGATAAAGCTGACAGGAAGGCAGCAAGAGACAGATTGAGTAAAGTGCATTTGGTATGATAGAGTAAATTAGATGATAGGGACTGAAAAGTGTAGAATATTTGTGTAAAATGATGATTAGTAAAGGAATAAAGGTCTAGGTCAGCTAGTTTAATACTGTATTACATAAACTCTTATTTACATCTGAAAAACAACAGTATGGGGTCATTCAGATGATAAAAACATAGCAAAGCTGGCACATCTTCAAAAAAGAGCATTTGGGCTAATATCAATCCAGAAAGAAAGCAAGGAAAATTTAGCTGGTAAGTTAAAAATATTACCTATTAAAGACCGAATCCGTTTGAGAAAAGCCAAATTAATGTATAGGATATCCGATAATAGTGCTCCTGAATATCTGCAATCACTATTCCAGTATAGGCTACCTGGTAATACTCCACACCTGCAATCCATGTCTACCAAACAGTATAAAATTCCCAAACTAAATAAGGAATTATTTAAAAAAAGTTTCCAATACTCGGGAACTTTGCTCTGGAATAGTATTCCAGTTGAGATTAGAAATGCCCACTCTGTTTCCTTCTTCCAAACCCAATATATCCAGTGGCTTCAGAGATGCAGCTAAAATAAATAAATTCCTTTGTATGAGGGCCTCAAGGCAGATTAGTTCTTGGCTAATTGTGTTACCCTCTTTAAATAAAGTCATTATTATTATCATTATTATTATTATTATTATTATTATTATTATTATTATTAACTGTTTAAAGGACAGACTGGTATAAAATGGATCCAGAGTAGGGGGATATGGTCATCTTCAATTAAGTTTCAAAAATGGGTGATGAGCTTTTAACTGGTCATTGTTGTATCATCACATAGTGGCCAGCATGTAACATCAGTTAATACCTGTGACTTTTCTACCAAGGAATAAGCCAGAATTTTACCATCAAATCCCCACAGTAGGAAAAACCATGCTGTCGTTTTCTGATCTCGTATTACCATACTCATAGATAAGGCTGGAACTACTTTTTCATTGAGGTTTCCTGGTTACAACTGAACAAGTGTAAATAACTATTGCATAGCCTCACTTGACTTGAAATTTGAGAGGATTTATTTATTTAAATTATTCACTGGAATTACAAAGTGCTCTTTGATTTTCAAACTAAATCACTATTTTGGGATTACTGTGAATTCATTCAAGAACATTTTGGATTATATCGTTATGATACATTAAGACATTACGATACATCTCCACATTCCAGGCTATTGGTACATCAGCACATTCAGAATTGTAATTCATTTGGGTCACCACTGGAATTCATTTGGAACTCATACATTTGGACTTGCGATAAAAATTTTAGGAGTATTTGAAATTTAATTCACAATACTGTAAGTTCTTTTTAAATTGTCACTTTGTATTCTAGGAAAATAAATTATTTGTTGAATTTTACAAAACTTGTTGACTTTCGCTCTTTTCTGTAACTTATTTTAAGACCATAGATTTGTAACAATCTTGAAAATATTATCAGTACTTCTCATAGATGGAAAGTTATTGATTTTTCACACAAAGAATTCTTATGATGTCAAGTTGGTACTAAATGAAAATGGTGCTTTGTTCCCATCCTTGATTGATGCACTCTTTCTTATGACTTCACATGCTTGTTTTGAGATCCTGACATTATCAACTCAGTCACCAGCATTTGTTGATAGTGACAGCAAATGTTGATAAAGAAATATTTGATGAAATGAAATTTAAATATGTGCTACAATTCAGATTAAAGAAAAGATGATAAAAATGTCTAATTTAAATATGGGGCCATATTTGCTTCAAAGTTTGTGGCCCTGGATTGCATGTTGTCTATTCAAGCCAGGGTCACAGTTCACATGTTGGCTTTCTTTACTGTTTCATTAGTAGGAAACTCACTTCTAAACATTTTCAACAATGAATAAAATATGTTGATATAATTCAACCCTTTCTGTGGTGATTTTATTAGTTTATCACAATATTATAATTCAAGCATTAAAACTAACATTAAGGGCATGAGCCATGGAAGGTCAAAGATAATATACCTTTGCATCGCATGCTTAGCTCTGACAATTCAGTTTGATCGAGCTGGAAAGGATAACACCAGTATAGACCCAAAATTCCTGCTGAGCATGTGCACATGAATTAGCGAGAAAATTATTGAATTATCCAGAAACTAATTCAGTTATTTAATACATCCATTTATCCAGGCAGAGTATAATTCTTTTTTTGTACCACAGACATATAACAGTGTCATGGTTGAGGAGCTTTGTATTTAGTATTTACATAGAAAGCATATTGAAAATCACATCTGCATTACATGTTGTAAATTTTAAAAAATCAATTGTAATTCATCAAATTTACTTGAGATATTGTCTGAGGTTTAGAATAAAACAGGAACAAAAGAAAAAAAGAAAAAAACAGTAAAGATAGGATGCATGTAAGCCAGGAATAACATAATGTAATTCATGCATTGATTTATTATTTTCTTTCAAACTTGTGTAGCATGGATAAAATTATTAGAGAGCAGCCTTTCTAATGATTTATGTTGATTCAATTCTAGAGAGGTTCCACTGAGTAGAATTAGTTCTTTTGAAAGATTCAACTCAAAACAAATTTCCAAGGTTAGTACAACCTTGAAAAGTCCTTGAATTGAGAGGGTTGCTTTAAAATGTCCTTGTGCCCCTTTGCATAGGTGGCACTGTAACACTTGACCAACAATGAGCTGTGTATACAGTAGCAAGCAGGAATGTGGTCTGCTTTATAGCAGGTGGGTGAAAGCTTTGAAGGGAGGATAAATAAAGGCAATTTTGTAAGTTTTTAGCAAAGATATTGGATATTTCCAGAATGGTTGAAAATGCTTGCAGGTCCTATATGAAAAGTTAAGAGCATGAGAAATGCAAGTCCATCTGCTGTCACATTTTATTCATTTTTTAGCTTTCCTCTGCAAAGTTGAGGTAAGCTATTTTACAACCCATGGCATCAGCGTTGGCATTGGCATCTGCACAGATAAAAGCATATGCAATATGTACACCTTCACTGAATGTCAAACCATTCTTACTTCCTATGTCTCAGTACACAGTTTGGATAGGGTTTCATAGTATATGCCAGCAGGAAAGGGGGCTGAGGAGGCTGGATTTGTATATACATGTACAAATATTTGTACATTGTTTTTTTGTTCAGCGCAGGTTTAAATACCTTGAACCATGAAATTTGGTGATAAGTACTACACCCTCATCACAAATATGTCATTGTGACCTATATTTCATGCTTCACTGACTTTGGTTAAATTGTGTGTTTTAAGTCTGTTTATGCTAGAACCCTTGAAGTAGATGATTAAATATATCTTTATTACTACAACACTCTTACAACAAAAGAATATCAATTTGGCATACATTTCACATTGTACTGGCTCATGTTTTTGTGTTTAGCTCATGACCAATAAGGTTTTTGCACCCAGAATAGATACTGTTATAACTAAATTCATGAAAGTTGGTGAGGGATTGCAGCTTGATGTGAACTGCAGTCTCATCACAAAAGTAGATTACTGACCTATATTTCATGCTTCAGAGACTGGTTAAGTTGTACTTTAAGTTTTATTTCTCAAACTTTGTTCATGTTAGAATCATGAAACTAAATCATTGAATTCATCTCTATGAGCACCACACTCTTGCCACAAAAGAATGTCACTATGACCTATATTTCATTGGCTTAGATTATATCTTTTTTGTTTTTTGGGTTTAACACCATTTCTGAATGCAAGATAGCTGTACATGGTGGAAAGTATAACTGGTGGATGAAGAACCCAGGGAAAACCCCTGTAAAACCACTGACCTACGGTAAGCTACTGCAGCTTTCTCACATAACCATGTTGGCCAAGTATGAGACTCGAACCACGTGGGCAGAGGTGAAATGGTAGTGACTGATAAAAGCGTATGCTTCAGACCACTTGGCCACCTGTGGCCCCTTATGTTTTTGTGTTTAACTCATAGCCAAACTTTTATTTAGCACATATATATTATATCTAGATTCATGAAAGTTGGTGAGAGGATGCATCTTAATGACTACTACAGCCTCAAAACAGAAATAAGTCACCATGACCTATTTTTCAAGCAGTTCATGGCACTGGAAAGACCAACGAAAATGGTCAAAGACTGCTGGAGCTGTGCAACTATCATGACCTGTGTGTTACAA
Source organism: Megalonaias nervosa (assembly GCA_016617855.1). NCBI lineage: Eukaryota > Metazoa > Mollusca > Bivalvia > Unionida > Unionidae > Megalonaias > Megalonaias nervosa. The sequence goes on from JAECUM010001228.1 coordinate 126,024, forward strand.
ACACCTTCTTCAAGTGTAAGCCACAACACAAAGTGTCATGGAAACACCCCAAGTCTCATCGCTGGCACCAGCTCGACTTTGTCATCAACAGGCGCTCTGCCCTGAAGAGCATCCTCTCCACCAGAAGCTACCACAGTGCAGACTGCGACTCCAACCACGCCCTCGTGTGCAGCAGGGTGCGCCTACAGTCACGAAGACTACACCGCTCCAAACCAAAAGGTCGCCCTCGCATCAACACTGCGCAGATGTTTATCCCCTCCAAGGTGGAGGAGTATGTGTCCGCCCTGGATCAGGCTCTCCAGGACCTGCCAGAGCACGATGCCACAGCCAAGTGGAATGCCATGAAGGATGCCATCTATAGCACAGCCATGTCCACGTTTGGCAAGAAGGAACGGCCCAGCCAGGACTGGTTCAACGCACACCTTTCAAGGATGGAACCAGTAATCGAGGACAAACTAGAAGCCTTCATAGCTTACAAAAAATGCCCCAATGAATGGACGCTTGCTGCCCTCAGAAGAGCCCGAAGCACCACCCAACGCATCGCTAAACAGTCCGCAAACGAGTACTGGCAGCAATTGTGTGAAGGAATCCAGCACAGTGCCGAGTCAGGAAACATCCAAGGCATGTACAGTGGCATCAAGAAGGTCCTAGACCCTACAGTGAAAGGGGTTGCCTCCCTGAAATCTCTGACGGGAGAAAAGATCACAGACCGCGAGCATCAGATGACCAGATGGGTGGAGCACTACTTAGAGCTGTACTCCCGAGAAACGTCAGTCACCGATGTGGCCCTTAGCAATGTACAGGAACTGCCCACTATGGAGGAGCTCGACAAAGTGCCTACCTTAGAGGAGCTCAGCAAAGCCATCGACTCCCTCCCAAACGACAAAGCACCAGGTAGTGATAGCATCCCGCCAGAAGCCATCAAACGTGGGAAACCAACATTGCTACAGCCGCTGCATGAGCTACTCTGCCTCTGCTGGGAGGAAGGAGCAGTCTCCCAAGATATGCGCGACGCCACCATTGTGACCCTCTACAAAAACAAGGGAGACCGCAGTGACTGTAACAATTACAGAGGAATCTCGCTTCTCAGCATCGTTGGCAAAGTGTTTGCCCGCATCCTCCTCAACAGGCTGCAGCTGCTGGCGGACCGCGTGTACCGGGAATCCCAGTGCGGCTTCAGAGCAGGAAGGTCGACATGATCTTCTCCCTCCGACAACTCCAAGAGAAAAGCAGAGAGCAAGGTCAGCCACTCTACATGATGTTCATCGACCTCACCAAAGCCTTCGACCTGGTCAGCAGGAAGGGCCTATTTGAACTTCTTGGGAAGATCGGCTGCCCCCCAAAACTCCGCAGCATGATAATCTCCTTCCATACCGATATGAAGGGTACAGTCCTGTATGATGGATCCTCCTCAGACTCCTTCCCCATTAACAGCGGCGTGAAGCAGGGCTGCGTGTTGGCACCAACCCTTTTCGGGATCTTCTTCTCCCTGCTCCTGTCCTATGCCTTCAACACGTCCACTGATGGCGTATATCTGCACACCAGGTCCGACGGGAGGCTGTTCAACCTGGCACGACTGCGCTCGAAGGTCAAAGTGAGATCAGTACTCATCAGGGAGATGCTCTTTGCTGACAATGCGGCTCTTGTGACCCACACTGAGGATGCCCTCCAGAGACTGGGAGACCGTTTTGCTGATGCCTGCAAGCAGTTCGGGTTCACCATCAGCCTAAAAAAGACAAACGTCAGTGCTCAAGATGTCACCACTGTCCCCTCCATCATAATCGACAGCGCCACCTTGGAAGTAGTCAACAACTTTATTTACCTGGGGTCAACCATCAGCAACACTCTTTCGCTTGATGTGGAGCTGGAGAGAAGACTTAGAAAGGCAAACACCATCATGGCCCGACTAACAAAGAAGGTGTGGGAAAACAGCGCTCTGACAGTGCACACCAAGACTCAAGTCTACCATGCCTGCGTTCTAAGCACCCTCCTATATGGAAGTGAGACCTGGAGCACCTACATGAGGCAAGAGCGTCGACTCAACTCCTTCCATATTTGATGCCTACAACGCATCCTGAAAATCAGCTGGCAAGACCATGTCCCACACAGCGAGATCCTTCAGCGTGCAAGTATCCCAAGCATGTACTCCCTGCTGAGCAAACGCCGCCTTCGATGGTTGGGACATGTCCGACGCATGGAGGATGGGAGGCTGCCAAAGGACATCCTATATGGTTAGTTGTCACTGGCACCAGAAGAGTCGGCCGCCCCTCATTCCGCTTCAAGGATGTGTGCAAGAGGGACATGAAGGCATGTGGCATTTCACCAGACAGCTGGGAAGTGAAGGCCGAGGACCGAGGCACCTGGAGACTGACGGTCAGCAAGGGCATAGCAGTCGCTGATTGGAGGAGAGTCCAGCAGGCCGCAGAGAAACGTGCGAGAAAGAAGAGTGCAGCAGCAACCCAAGCAACTCGGACTTCCCAGTACGTCTGCACCAACTGCAATAGGGACTGTCACTCGTGCATTGGCCTGCACAGCCACAACAGACGATGCCAAAACCCCCGAGACAGACAACACTCCAAGGGCGCTACTCACATGGTCTCCCGAGACTGAGCTGCCAATGATGATGAATCAAACTGGCTGATTGTGTGCATCTTTATTAGTAATACACCCTTGTAACAAAAGAAAATCATTGTGACCTACATTTAACATTTTACTGGCTTAGCGTAAATTTTTGCATGTATCTTATGATATTGGTATTTTATCTGCTGTATAATACTGCTATAACTAGAATCAAGAAACATGGCAAGATGATGCATTTTGAGGAGTATGACATCCAAAGATTAAAAGTAGGTCACTGTGACACATATTTCATATTTCATTAACTTAGATTCAGTTTGACCTTTTTACTGTTCATTCTTTAATCTTTAAACAGTGTGATCATATACATCTTTTGTAGTACAACATTGATTCAAAAAAAAAGATCACTGTGACTCTTATTTCACATCATACCAGTTTAGGTAAAGTAGCTCATGACCACAAAGGTTTTTTATGTATTCTATTCATACTATCCTATATAGAATAATGAAACTTGGGGATGCATCTTTATGAGCACTTCTCCCTCATTTCAATAGTAGGTCAGTATTGACCATATTTTATGGTTTTTCCGACATGGTGTAAATTTTTAGTTTGATGTTCATTTCTCAGGAACTGTTTATGCTAGACTCATAAAATTGAGTATGATATGCATCTCTATTATTACCACACTTTTACAACAAAGCTCATCGTGACCAATATTTCATCCCATAATGATGTTGATTAATGTTTGGCATTGAGTTCATGACCACACAAGTTTTTGACATTTTATATGCATTCTATATAGACTGATGAAACTTGGTGAGGGGATGCATGTTGATAAGGTTCTACATACCTTTTGCTAGAAGAGGTCTCAGTGACCTACGTTTTATACTCAATGATTTTATTCAAATTTTGTGTTAAAAGTACATTTCTTGTTTGTTGTGTATGTTTCAATCATAAAACTTAATAATTAGATGCATCTTTTGTTACTACTACACTCATAAAACCAAAGCTGGTCACTGTGTCCTACATGTCACATTGATTAACTCATTAACCCCTGGCGCCGCGTTTACGGGGCAGGAGGTGGTAGCCTACTTCTGAGCTCTGTAGCGTCAAGGTCATGTATGACACAATCAGGTGGGTGGTATTATAGAAAAGTAGACAGATGTAGCTTTACGATGATGCCAAATAATATGGATGTTCTAGTTGCACTACAAAATACAGAGGGAAAAACGTAACTTTTTGGACCCGAGTTTTTTCCAGCCAAAATTCGCTCGAGGTCGGAATCCGATTTTGTGTCCGGATTTTAGACTTTTTGGCCTCAAATCTAAGACAGACAGGTCTGAACTGCACACGGACAGGTGAACCTTTGCAAAAAGTAGGATAAGATGGGCATTTAGAATAAAGAGTGGTCTCGACACAAAAATGATGGGTCCATTAAGCCAAAAAAAAAAAAAGAAGTCCAACTTTTACCCTTCTGCTCATGCTCAGGCAAAATAGCCAATGAAAAACGATGTTTGTAACACAACTAGGCATTAGGTTAACCGAAAATGTCTTGGAGGTCGATGTATTAGGATGTATTCAGAAATAGCTCCCAAAATGGGTTTCCTACTCGCATTTCAGGCGAAAACGACAAAAACCTCCATCGGTTAATGAGTTAATCCATGCAAGACATATATACTCAAGGCCCTTACTGTGAAGTTGGAAGTAGGAATACATATGAAATTCAATGGTCAACTTTCCTATTAAATGATTATACATTGTATATTATGATGTATTGTTCTCAGTAGGTTAACTGCATTGTACATGTGAATGAGTGTAGGAATTGGGTAAGTGGACTGCATGCTGCATTCTTTTCACGGGATGCCTCAACTGTAGTGGTTAATCAAGGTAGTTATTGATGCATGTACTATGAACTCCTGGCTGTCACTCCAAGGCTGCTCGAAGCCTATTACTTTATCCCAGTAAAATCAGGCTTCTAAGGTTGAGAACGAGAAAATATTTTCAAATAGATGGTAAGAACAATGGTTTTAAAAAAATTAATATGAAACATTAACTTTTTAAAAATTTATTATGTCCATTGATATTATAGAAAAGAATGTTCTTTTTTAGTTATTTATGTCATTTTAAGCCCTGTCACATTAGGTACGTGTAGTTAATTGGATGGATAGGTAGGTAGGTAGGTAGGTAGGTGCTTACACAATATGGCATTTATTAGTTCATATTTCAAATTTTAAGTTAATTAAAAGATCAGTTTTAAAGATATATGATTGCAAGAAAAATATTTAATTAGAAAAGGGGCAAAGTGAACTTTAGTCTGAATTTATTTCTGCATGATAGTGTTTACAATAGCTACTGGAGTGAAAGCAGAGGATGATGCTATGTAATCGGTGATTACAACCTGGTATGGGACTATGAATATAAGTGAAGCTTTCAGAACTTGACCCACAGTCTCAGGTAAAAGTTTAACAGTGCCCCACCACCAGCACTGCTGTCATAAGCAACTCCTCTGGTTTCAGACATTATTAATAATTATGCAGCAAAGAATGTTTTATAAGCAGAAATATTATGGACTTTGTGAACCATGACTGAAGACCATTCATACCATTCATAAAAAAACCTAGACAAGCTGTTCCAAGCAATATTCCAGACAGTGACGTTGCTTAGCATGTGGTATTTTATTTGAAATAAAGACTCCTTGAAAAACCAGTGGTAAAACCCATGAAACAGTTACCAAATGTCCTTGAAAATAATGTCTTAAGAGCTGTATGGACCCTGATCCCGTTTCTCAGAATTTTGAAACTATTGTTATTTTTTACTATTTAAATTTCTGAAATAATGTGAATTTTAACAATTTCAATTAGGCTTGTAGATTTAAATTTATTTGTTGTTTGCATTGAGTATATATATATATATATAATTAGTACACTTTTTTTTGTCTATAGTGTGTGCAATTTCATATTTTTGATATTATAACACATGAACATATCACTTTATGGGATTCAGATTGGTCCAAATAAGCCCTTGAAATTATTGTGTTGTATTCTGTTTACTGATTGGCTGCAATAGTGGGAAAACTTTTTAAACCCTACCTTCTGGAATATTTTGTTGTCAGTGAACATTTTGGCGGCCATTTTTTTTATTCGATTCACAAAAGGAATTGGGGTATAATGGTCTTGTCTGTCTGTTATGGCCAATGTACCACTGCAGGAGCTGGTTATGTCATATATAACATATCATAACATGAAAAATGGCTAAAACCCCAACACAAGAAGTACAACAACAAGTAAAACTAAGGGTATTGCTCATTTCATAGCAAATCATGTAAGTTGGGGTTGGATGTGGGCGGTAAACCTGAAGCATGGAATTCACCCTATATACAAGTGTGGTTTAAATGTTAACTTACAGAAGTAAATAAACTCACCTCTGTTCACAGAAGAATGTGGACATAAACCAGTCTCCAAACTGACAGAAGTTTATCCAACCACTGTATATTTATGAGGTAAATATGTGATGCAATTCCAGCTCAAAATGAAATTTGTTTACATATTCTGTAGTCTGCTGTTCCAAGTCAGATACTGCAAATATCCGGTCACAAATACATTACAGTAAATATGAGAATTTCTGCATCCAGGAAACCTTCTTTCAAATGAATATTGCAACAATGTAATGTTAAGTTGTGAAAGTGACATGTTAGGTTACGTAAACATGGACCATCAACTGCATCAAACAATGTGACATCACAAGCATTGGACATTTTGTTGAAAAATGATTTTGTTTGTGTAAAATGTTCTGTTTATTCAGAAGGACTCTTGGTTTTTTTTACTTATTGATTGTAAGAAAAGTATAATCTACTTTTAAGCATTAATACTAGTTCAACTTTTTTTTGGACTATTTTTTAAATTATGAAGGGTGCAGCATCTGTCAGAATGAACGAAATTATTTGTTCTTCTTTCTGTCTAAATAATTTCCACAGAAATAAAAACTAAGTGATAAAAAGAATCTTAAATGGGTAATGATTTAATGTTAAATTTATGAAACTCATCAAATAATGTCCAGCTTTTGTGAGCCAAGGCTTGCAAAAGCTGGACATATTCAACTCATTTCATAAATTCAGTATTAAATAATTACCCATTTGAGATCCGCTACATACAAATTATGCATTTTAGTGTAGCAGAGTCTTTTATGTTGTCAAGAATAATTTGCTGAGGTCTGCAATTAATTTGTAATATATTTATTTGCATTATGTACTCAGAAAGGGTTGACCAGAACTCATTGGTTACATTCCCAAAATGAATGATAAATAGTTTCTCATTCTTTACAGACACTACATAGATCATGTTGGATCAGACCTATCTTGTTTAAGTAGCCTTTTAATCTGCGGAGTATTCTATACTGAAACCATTGTATTTTAGAGTCTCTATTGCTTTTGAATACAATTTTGTATATTAGTTTTCATATCTCTGGTTTAGAATTTAAAGAAGCCTCATTTCAGTCTTGATTTAGGTTGTAATATGTTAAGAATTTTATACATTTTATACATATCTTTGCATAACCCTTGCACCTTTTAATAATATTCTATAGTAAAATTCATACAGGTCATTTATGTATATTTACTCATCTTAAATTAAAAATAAAATGTTTTAAAATATAAAACTATTGTTGCTTTGTCAAAGTCTATTTAATCCTGATTATTCATTATCTCCACCTTAACTGTTATCAAGAAACTTTTAGATGAAAATTATTGATTACTATGGACTTTTGCAATGGTGGCAATGTACTAAACTGGGTCAAGAAAAGAGCATATCAAGTCTATTCATCATAATATAAGATAGAATGAATTTGTTTATTAATATGCATAGCTTTCGTTGTGATATCACAGCATGCAACATTCAATCTGGATTGTACTGTATCACACCTTTAGGATGATCTTGTTTAAAAATGTCCACATACTTTAACATTGATTTTACTGTAGGTACTTCTTGGGCATGTAAATGTTGACCTTCCAAAGGAATATGGATGTATGAGGATCCAAATAAATTGAATAATTGCAGTTTAATGGTATGTGGAATCAAATTCAAAAATATGATACCCTTTACTAAAATAATCGTTGTTGAATACCTACATGACCTGTAAAACTGTTACTTTAATATGGGATGCTATGGACAGGTGAAGTATCTGATAAAAATCAGATTAGTTTTTTCTGGATTGGAGACTTATTTATACTCTTACAAAGACCCATAATAAATAATTAATTGCCATTTTCAATATTGACTTTAGACCTGAAGTTTTCAGGTGTATTAAAGTTAAGTCCATTAAGTTCAAAGGTCGCCGGGCAGTTCTGCATGCGCATTATTATTATTACTGTGTATTGATGCATCTACGGTAGTGTATTTATTTTGAAATACAGCATAAATTCAATTACTTTGATTCTTATAATGTATTCCTTTATTATTAAGCCTTAGGTAGGAAAATGAAATGAGTATACTTGCTTTTCAGACAAATACTGTATTCCCAAAGGTCATGCAGTAATGCAGTATTACTCAGAAAAAAAACTTGTTCATATTTTCCCATACAAATGCAGTAACCTATAAATCCTGCAGTTCCTGACAAGCTGACCCAAGTTGGATGAACCAATGTGCCGAAATTCCCTTAGTTAGATTGATGGTGGTGCAGATTCTGTTTTTGGATGCAGGATATTTATTTTTTTAATCAAAAGAAAGGGATAGAGTCTGGGAAAAAAATGATATACAAAAGCAGATATACTTCTGTTCTCGCATCACATATTGAAGTATTTCAGCAAGAACATTCTTCCTTTCTGGTAATAATTATCTTCCAAAACATTCGGCTCCTCTGGGCCTTTCAGACATAAATTTTGTGATCCCTTCAAGCTTGAAGCTATTAAAACCTTTCCCGAAAAAAACTCTTATGTTCATTATAATACTCCTATGGGTTGAAAAATGGACAGAAAGCAGATGTTATTTTTGCTGTATTTACATGCAAAATATGATTCAGTCAGTTCAGAAGCCTTCCTGGATGGATGAAAGAGTTTGCTTCCCAAAAAAGGATATATCCATTGACAGTCAGATGTCCTTAAAGACATTCCTTTTTAAAAGAGAGCATTTTTGTTGATTTACTAGATGATACCTTTGAACAAGTGTGAGGGGGAATCTTGGTCTTAAATAGTAGCAGAATTTTGATGCACAAGGGTATATAGAATTTCTTGCCATTTTTCTCAACATCCAATCGCTCTGTTTTCTGGTTCATGATACACATATTGGATTTAAATATTACAATACATTTGCATTCAACTAAATTAGTAATATCACTCGGTACAGGGAAATGAATGATCTTCTTAAACCTACTTGGTATTGGTCACAGCCTTGAAAGAGATGTATACATGTCAGCCATCTATTTGCCATTCATAGATAATACTTGTGCTGATTTTTCCTCCAGGATATTTTTAAAAAAATCTACACAGTGGATGTTAAATTTTGCTTCTAAATTTTCAAATTGATAAATTTGCTTTGTAGAATCCAGAACCTGGAGCATTTATTTTGGGATGCTTTGTCCTGCACATGGCAAAAGTTTGAGTCATGCAAATTCGTCCTTTTCTGTTTAGTAGGGAAGATTATGAATAAGGCAGTGACTGACAGAGCTGATGAAAATTTGACTAGTTAGGTCAGAACTTGTTTTTAGAGTTGCTCTCAAATTCAAGGTTCATGACATGCATTGTTATTATGAATCCACATCAAGCAAAGTTTGCTTTTTCGTGTTATGTTGGACATATGATTAAGTTTCAAGGTATTTCTACAGAATGTGGAGTTCAACATGCTGTCATTGAAAATATTGGCTACTTTAGTAATCCCCACAAATTTACATGAATATTCATAATATGCATAGATCTATCAAACACTAGCATTCATTTTACTTTCTGTATTCTGTATGTATGATTGTTGGTATGTATATGTATGTATGTGTGTGTGTGTGTGTGTGTGTATATATATATATATATATATATATATATATATCTTTCTCTATATATAGAGAGACAGACAGACAGAATGAGAGTTGATGGATTGATAGCTGATTGGATGGGTACATGGATGTATGGAAGTTTCAGTTAGATGAGCATGAACAAAATTGATTTGGAATTTGCAAAATGGACCAGAGTTTAACAGATGTGCATGATCAAGACAGCACTAAAGTAAAATTTTCTAAGAAGATTTTCTTGATAATTTATGGTTCTTGGTTCTTAGGTGTGTAGGTTTGATAACAATATATGCAAGATTTGAGCTAAAATTGTTATTTTTTTGTTTGAAACTATTTTATCTGAATTTTTTCACCTGCACATGTTAAAGCTATGAAGATAATTATAAATGGTATCCATTAAATAGTCATGATTAGAATTATGCTATTTTCATAGCATTCAGCTATAATTTGGTTTTCATTTTCTATTTAACGTCAGCTTGGAACTCGATAAGAATATTTTTTATCATTTCAATGTCAGCTTCTTTGACTGTAAAACTAATGTTGCATGGTTACTTTGGACTAACTCTTTTGTTCCTTGGCTCAACTTCTGCCCTTTGTCAGACATAAACTTCACATTCATAGATATTTTAGATAAAAAATTTCATGTGCACATTTTCTTTGCAGGTAGGCAACAAAATTGGATTTGTTTTGGTCCTCAGAGACACATATTGGATGTTGTCATGAGGATTTTCAGGTTAATGAATTATTATTGACATGTAGTTATTCTGACTCCATTTGTCAATCCCAGCAACATAAATGTCCTCAATGTGCATGAATCTCAGTTTTACTTTTCTCTCTAAAAACCAGAAATTTAAGTGTGTGTGCATTTTCCTGTCAGCAATTTAAGTAACTATTGTTTTGATATTTATGTCTACAGTGAAGACTTTCAAACTTTCAAAGACAAACACCACAAGATGCATGAACTCTTTCATACTTGCATTTAGCAATGTTGCTTTAGAATGGACAATAAATTTCAGATTGTTGAAAATATGTGAATGTGGACAATGTCCTGGTTTTGCTAGAAAACTCATAAAGTTGCACAAGTTGTATGCATATGGAGAACATTCAGATTAAGTTACTAATGAAAATTTTGGCCAAGATTTGAGGAAATTTCTGTAAGGAACTTGAACTGCCAGAATGGAACCAGCAACCTTCATTTGTTCAGACAATGTTTTAAACGAGTTTTGAAAGCATGTGTATCCTTTTACAGTGAATTCATTTATTTTGTGGGTTTCAGTCCTCATGATTTTGTAAACAGTGAAAATCCCTTGGAGACTGGTTTTTAGTGCCTGACCTACTATGAGCTTTCTAAACTCCAGTTTTAATCACAGTAGCTTCCTGTGGGTCAGTGGTTCTTACTGGGGTTTTCTTGCATTCTTCCTCCACTAGTCATACCGACTGCCATGTATAGCCTGCCTATGTTGTGCTGAAAATTGGCGTTGAATCTGTGACAACAACTTAATAACATAATGGGCACACAGATTTTGACCAGTGATATTCGTTATGCTTATGATTTCTAGGAGACAGCCTTGCTCAAATAACATAACAGCAGTCAGACAACTACTAAAATATTTACATGTTCAGAAGAGATGTTTACTTGAGAAGTTATTGTAGAAATATAAATGTTGAGAATGTTATTGGCCTGAATTTATCATGTTAATATGTTTTTTTAACTTATTCACATGATCCTTCTAAAATAACATGTAAATAATTACAGATTAAGACCAGTCTGCTCTTCCTCTGGTAAGCATATATTAATATTGAGGAGTGAGACCAACACACTTATTTGAGCTTTAATAAATTTACAATTACAATTTAAAGTTGGGCAAGTGAATTTTCAACCCACACCAGGTAAATAAATACATTCAATGAATTTTCAACACATACAAATAAATAAATACATTAAGTGAATTTTCAACCCATACAAGTAAATTAATACATTAAGTGAATTTTCGACCCATACAGTTAAATAAATACATTGAGTTTTCAACCCATCAAGTAAATTTTCTACTCATACAAGTATATAAATACATTAAGTGAATTTTCAACCCATACAAGTGAATAAATATATTAAGTGGATTTTACAACAGCAGTTTTGTTTTTATTTTGACAGAGCTGTAGATTTATGGGCTGTTGGGTGTCTGTTAGCAGAGATGTTAACAGGGGAGCCATTATTTCCAGGAGATTCGGACATAGATCAACTCTATCATGTAGTTAAAGTATTTGGTAAGTGCATTTCTATTTCCAGTTTAAACATTTATTTGGGACCTGATTAAATGTATATCGACTGGAATAGCTTCATAAATGGAGATAAATAAATTACTGTAAAAGATGATATCACAAGCATATGGGAAAGAATCACTGAATTTTTTAATTCTGGTATTTCCTTATTTGCATGTGATCAGAACTTGTATCTTTTACTTAGACGAGTGCATGCTAATTCTCTCAGAATGGGTTAATACTTGGTAATTACATAAGTTTATGGAGTCAGTACTGGATCACATATTGTATACACTTGAAGGCTTTTGTTGTTTTCATGGCATTGTTTTATTGAGCTGTGAAATATGATATTGGCTGACATGAAGTTCAGTAAAACCAAGTACTGAGCAAAACAAGGTCCATAATTGTGTTATTACCTGACCTGTTTTTAAGACTTGGTGTCCTTATGCATGGCCCTGCATCTGGCATGCAGTGTCCATCATTCATTGTCCATCATGTGTCATCCATTGTCCATCATGTGTCATCCATTGTCCATCATGTGTCATCCATTGTCCATCATGTTGTGTATCAACTTGTTCTAAAAAGATGCTGTTCCAGTTTCACTCAGACTTGGTAGGAATGTTCCTCAGAAAATGCTCTACCACAGTTATAGTCAGGGTAGCTCCTTAGCAATGATGTGGCTTCTATAGCACTGACAATTGTAAACCTAGAATAGCTCAGCCAGTTTTATCAACTGTGATAGGAATATATCTATCAAAATTGTGTCTGGGGTGACTCCCATAGCAGAGGTGTGACTTGCATAACTGTCAGGCTGAAAACTGCACATCTAGCAATTCTTTGGATTCCTTAACAATTGTATCTGATTTGGTTCCCTTAACAATAACTTATCTTCCATTGCTATCATATGAAAAACTGTTTTTCAGCATCTTCTTCAGAGAGGCTGAGCCAGTTTTGATTGAACTTGATGGTAATATAAGGACATTTCTATCTAATTGTTTAGGATGGTTTTCTTAGTAACTCAGTGGTTTCCATAGCAACTAGGTTGTAAACCTATTCTCAGCTTCTAGAATGACTGAGTCAGTTTACTGAGTCAGTTTCGATCAAACTTGGTTTGAAGTGGTTCTTGGAAGATGCACACTCCAATTGTATCCCATATAAATTCATTGTAATGGTTCAGCAATTCCATGATGTCATGCTTGTTTGTGTTATGTGGCAAAAGTGAGTCATTTGAACCATTCCCAGTCTCCAGTGGAGTCCAGCAAGACTGTTGTTGTCAACCCTCCTCAGTATGAAGTTCTCTGCCATGCTTACTGATGCTTTCCATGACTATGATTCTGGGACTGATGGCAAGCTCTTCAATCTGAAGAGACTGAGGGCATTGACTGTGATTTCCTATTAATTGTTAACTGAATGCCAGATCTGAGTCTGACATAGACCATTGTGAAAATACTGCTCTCACAATCAGTATCAAGTAGACAGAGGTGATACACCAATCTGTACAAGGAAAACCTTATGTAGAGTCTATCATCACAGTAAATGGCCAACCCTCCTGGCAGTGGACAAGCTCACCTGTCTTGGATGTACACTGTCACATGCAGTCCACAGTGATGATGAAACCAATGTTGAATTGCAAAAGCAAGCTTCACCTTTGGCAGACCATGTGTAGATGTGTAGCAGTGCAGAGGCATCAGTCTGCAAACAAAATTGTAGGTCTACAAAGCAATTGTATTGCCTACCCTGCTTTATGCATTTGAAACCTGGATGGGGTGTACAGACGCCATGCCAAGAAACTAAACCATTTTCAGATGGGTCACCTGTGTAAACTGATGAGGATAAGATGGCATGACAGGGTCCCAGACACTGAGGTTCTCACACAGGCAGGCATTCCAAGTATCCACACTCTACTGATGAAATCAAAGTTGAGTCGACCGCTCCAGTGGCCTAGTGGTTAGAGCATCCGCCTCAGATGCGTGAGGTCATGGGTTTGATCCCCAGCTGAGTCATACCAAAGACTTATAAAAATGGTACTAACGGTTGCCTCACTAGGTGCTCAGCATTAAGAGATTAGTGTTAGGACTGGTTGGCCAGGTGTCAGGATAATGTGACTGGGTGGGACATGATGCTACATGTCTGCGACATGATACCCCAGTGCTAAACATCACTATAAACTGCCACACTGCAGACATTGTAGCGATATGACTGAAATTTTTTTAAAGCTACATTAAAAATCCAAATCACACACATCACACTCAAAGTTGAGATGGACAGGACATTTCACCAGGATGTCAGAAGAGGGACTACCAAAGAATATCTTCTGTGGTGTGCAGAATGGTGGAAAATGATCTCAGGGTGGTAACAAGAAGCACTTCAAAGATTCCATCATCCTATAAACACTTAAACATTGACCCTGAGTCTTGGGGAGATCTTGCACAGGATTGCTCTACCAGGCACAGTCTAATCCATACTGTAGCTAATGACTATAAACTGAGCAATGAATAATAATAATAATAATAATAATAACAATAACAACAACAACAGTAATAATAATAATAATAATAATAATAAGAATGACTTAAAGAAGAAACTCATTTGGTCAACTGACCCATTTTACATGAGGTCTTCTACAATTACTTGTGTGTGTGTGTGTGTGTGTGTGTGTGTATATATATATATATATATATAATGCACAATTTTTGCAAGATGAGGTTTCTTTAGACAACAAACACTATTAAAAATGAGATATTTGATCTGCTGCATAATAAAATATGCACATGGCTTTAAAAATTAGCACACACAGAATTCATACAAAGATTAGTAGTAAACGTGTAAAACATTACAGGTGAGGACATGATACAACCATGTGTTAAAGAGTAATGACAGACAAAATCATACAAATAATTGTTTTAGTAGATGTTGACTATGCAGCTTTTTAAAGCTTGATATGAATTAGCTGACTTTATATAGGGTGTTATGCAATTCTATAGTTGGCTCCAGAAAAAGTAAAACTCTTCTTAAAAATCTCTGAATTTGGTTTAGGTATACAGTGGTCCCCCTAATATATGGCCACCCATTCTGTACTGGGAAAGTGGCCTTATAAGATGGGTGGCCTTTCTAGAGGGGGCTATATTTGTGAGATGTATATGTATATGTGTATATAGTAGGAAAGCTACATATAGCTTAAAGCAGTTAATATCTTCATTTAAAAGTAGCATTAATTATTAAAATGTTCTTGTCTTAAAAACAGATTTATTTCAAGGTAACATAAATTAATAGTTCGTATTCTTAAGTATGAAATGTGAGTGGGGTATTGTTGGCATGTGCATTACAAAAACATTCAAAAACATTAGTTGAGTCTTGGTACATATGCTGTTTCGTATTTAAATAATTCTCGTTCCATTTACTCCATTTTCCCACTGCTGCAGAATGTTCTTCTTATTTTATGCTCTTGTTTATTTGAGTCTCCCAAACATAAATTTTTCAGCATGTGAACTCACCCCATTGTCATCAAGTCAAATAACTTTCATTTTTCTTCTAAAATATTATTTCTTCATTTACGTGATGACATGTTAAAGTTTTGTAATGATTTATTCCTATGTGGCTAATCGTACAAAACTGCAATTTAATTTTGCAGATGAAACATTTGTAAACAAAATGCCTTATTATACAGGAAGTGATACATGAACTGTCACTTGATTTTTTCAGTCTTTGTCTGGTACGTGTTTGTTTAATGTTAATTGTTTCTCTCTCTCTCACTCTGTTAATCCACAAAATCTATTTTTAGCCTATCTGACCATGTTATGATCTTGACAATTACATCGGTCATAATCGTCAATTAAAAACAAACAGACAAACAAACAAACAAACAAAACCTCCGCTGTCTGAAGCCCAAAGCTCTAGCAAAATACTGCTGACCCCATTTCTATCTGACCATGTTATGATCTTGACAATTAAAAATGTCTGGTTGTAATCATCAATTAAAAAAAAAATCCGCTGTGTGAAGCCCAAAGCTCTATCACAACACTGCTGACCCCATTTCCTGCAAACGTCAGTTTTCATGATGTAATAATAACCTTAGTGGTACATGTACTTTAGCCAACAATTCTTTCAGTAATGAAAACCTGACATCCAGAAACAGACATCAGGAAGATAATCGGATTACTTACCTCACCGTAATTAAATATTGGTTCTGGACAAATTAATAATAAAATGTGGCCACTTGTGAGGCCAGGGGTAAATTTTATATTTGTGCACTAATATGGTGGCCACTGGTCACGTTAGTGGGGTGACCTTTCTTGAGGAGTACTTTTGAACACAAACTTGTCGGTGCCAAGGGATTCTGGCCATAAAGAGTGGGTGGCCACTGATCATGGGGGCTGTTCATGAGGGGGACCACTGTATACTGTATATTTTGTTCTTGAGATGGATCTTTGCTCATATATAGGTACATTTTCAACAAATCCAATCCATGTAAGGATTTATAGACTAGTCAATCTGATTAAGATTAGATCTGCACTGTTATACATGAAGATCTGACAGTGATTGCTTAGGGGGAATGTTCTGGTAACCTATGTTATTACCATGATCGCTAAGTTTATCAACCAATCAGATGAAGTCTTATATCTTCACATTTGGAGACTGATTAGTGTGGATGAAGAGCATGAATGTGTACCAAATGATTTGATTCACTTTCAGATTTGTGAAAGCTGCATTTCCATTGGCTAATTCAAAGGTCACCATAACATGACCCTTAAGCAGTCATCATCAGATTTCATGTTGGACAGCGGAGATCTGATTTTAGTCAGATTGATAGACTAGTAAACCCTTTTAAAGCTTAATTCTATAATGAAATGGAAGCCAATTAAAGGTTTATACAAGATTTGTTGAGGGTGTATCTAAATCAGCTGTTCTTTTTTTGAAATTTCTGTAATATTTCTTGATTTTCTGTATCACTATTACCCTAGATGGAACAATATTCTTGGTGTGACTTGATGTATACATCGTAGAATATCTGTATATGTTCCTGAGGGAGATAAAATTCTATTCAGTTCAAGAGATAAAGCAGTGAGTCAACTTTTTCAATTACCTGATCAGCTTGTATTTTCCATAAGAAGATATTGTCTGCCATGATGCCAAATAATTTTTCATTTTCAGACTGTTGTATAGTGTGTGTGTGTGTGTGTGTGTGTATATATATATATATATATATATATATATATATATATATACACACATATATATATATATACAGTCCTACCCGTTTATGTCGACATCCTCAGGCCCGTGGAAATATTGTTGACATAGGCGGATGTCGAGATAAGTGTTGGGCAGGGGTCTGAAAAAAAGATACAACTTAAATTCGTCAGTAAGAGGTGATATGTCATCAGTGAGTAGCATTTACACTTTGAGAAAACAAACAATGAAAATTTTGAGTACATGAAGACAAAACCAGTGTGAAATACACTTGTATATTGACAAATTACATTTTGGTTACCTTTGTGTAATAAAATCCACAATAAAATATTGCATCAGTCACATCCTGATATGAAAAACATTCACTACAATATTCAGTGTTGGCATTAGCACATGGTTGCATAGTTGTTATTTACATGCTTCAAGTTCAAGTACTTAAATTGGCCTAGATTTTGGTCAGTCTGTTCCCATCTTATTGAGGCTACCAAGGGGATGGGGCTATTCAAAGGGAAATGAAAACCTGTCAACAAGTTGGTTTAAACAGTACATGTATTTTGTTACAGAAGTCATCGTGAAAAGCACATAAAAGCGAACAAGAGATATGCAGCTGATATGATTAATGAAGGCATAATACTGTATACATTGACACAGCAGCTTTCATCCATCCTGACAGGGTGTTATGTTTAAGAGAAAATTTTTCACAGACATCTTTGCGAGATGCCCCACCCACAACTTCCATAACAGCCAGATATTTAGTTTCCAGAGACTGTAAATTTAATCTGCATTTTACACTGCTGTTGGTAGCCATCGTAAATATAAATAAAGTTAAAAAGGAAACTTTCACAGCACAATAAACTTGTTTTAATCACCGATCACTTTGGAAAATGCAAGAATCGATCAGATTTCACTGCTTTTATTTAAGTCGCCATGAGAGGCCAACTTTATTGGACCAAACAAAAGCCTGTTTTTTTGTCCGACCGCAGCATTAAAGCCTGGCGGCAAGATCAACTAATTGTTGAATAAAGTACAGGTCAGAACTGGCTGCTTGCCGACATAAATGATTAGGCAGGAAAATTAAAGCCTGGCGGCAAGATCAACTAATTGTTGAACAAAGTATGGGTCGGAATTGGCAGCTGGTCAACATAAATGATTAGGCGGGAAAATTAAAGCCTGCTGGCCAGATCAAGTAATTGTTGAACAAAGTATGGGTCGGAACTGGCAGCTGGTTAACATAAATGATTAGGCAGGAAAATTAAAGCCTGGTGGCAAGATCAACTAATTGTTGAACAAAGTATGGGTCGGAACTGGCAGCTGGTCGACATAAATGATTAGGCGGGAAAATTAAAGCCTGGTGGCAAGATCAACTAATTGTTGAACAAAGTATGGGTCGGAACTGGCCGCTTGCCAACATAAATGATTAGGCAGGAAAATTAAAGCCTGGCGGCAAGATCAACTAACTGTTGAACAAAGTATGGGTTGGGACTGGCAGTTTGTAGATACAAATGATTAGAAAACAAAGGATTTGTTCAAGCTGGGACCAAGGGCTTCTGTCAACATGTACATTTATTTTTTATCTCAACGTCAACATAAGCATGACAATTTTGGTAGTAATAGTAGACCAAGGGACCGGGACTTTGCTTTTTTGTCAAAATAGGCGGCTTGTCGACGTAAGTGATGTCGATATAAGTGGGTAGGACTGTCTGTGTATGTATATATATATATATATATATATATATATCACATACATTAAAAATAACATGGCTTTTAAAGTGTTTGTATAAAGCAATTTGATATACCAATACTATTGGTATATCAAATTGTGATCTGCCCATGGCTCAATAATACGCATATGTAAACATTCTTGTGACTGTGTGTGGTTGATTCTAGATCAATGATGAATTTCCACACATTAAACATTAGTGATGTATGAAAATAATGATAAAAAGTATTAATTATCCCCATTTTCTAAATGAATTCAATATGATACACATTTTCATTGCAATTCTATCTGCTTTCTGTTTCCCTGTCCCCTCTCATGCATAACGGACAAACTACACAGAAATGAGGACTGAGAGAGAAAAGGAATTTGGCTGGATTAAAACCTTGAAATAGAAATTACACCAAGTAACCTACAAGAATATGGTTCGCTGTAGCAATATGTGTGTACTTTCCTTGGGATTTTTCTACAGTGTTTATCAATGATACAAAGTTGCAAACCATGTTGACATTATACGGTAAATTTCTCAGTTACGTGGTACATATACTGTGATGTATTTAATGTTTTGTTATTGTTGTTGTTTCTTAAACATATTATAATGTTCTAAAAATCGATTATTATTAATTAAATATGAAAATGTCCAAAAGCTTCTCTCTCTCTCTCTCTCTCTCTCTCTCTCTCTCTCTCTCTCTCTCTCTCTCTCTCTCTCTCTCTCTCTCTCTCTCTCTCTCTCTCTGGAGCATCTTAGCAAGATACGGGCTAAAATCTATGAAATGACGAGCGTAGAGGATTTTCTTTTGTGTCATCCCACGATGTCTCTGGACTTATGAATGATGGTAAAAGTTAAGTCAAACTGACCAAAGGATATGAGAGAGAGAGAGAGAGAGAGAGAGAGAGAGAGAGAGAGAGAGAGAGAGAGAGAGAGAGAGAGAGAGAGAGACTGAGTATATGGTTGGTGGTGCTGTTACAAAAGATGAATAATGACTTAGATCAACTGTAATATATTAAAATATTTTAATTACCTTTTGTTGGTTTTTTTGTCATTTTGCTTAGTTTTTATTGCACGTTAGTTTCCATACACCGGAACATGAATGGCTAAGCATTGATGTCAATGATGTAGCTAACCAAGTGTTTGTAGTGCTCTGCTTTCATCATTAAAACAATCTTTCATGTTTAAATCATAAGTGTGCATTATATTGATTTAATCATGTGAAAAAAAATAGAAACTAAAAAAGGCAAACAATCAACTTAACAATATGCAAAATTGAAGGTGATTGTGAATAGCCACAAAAGGCATAGAACTACATTTTGTAGTGGACACACTCGGGGATGTGAGGAGTTCATTCTCTTGGTCAATACACAGCTGCCTGTAGTAAATCTTAACTCTGTTCAGAGGGCAAATATATGTATTTGTATGTGATATAATTAAAATATATGTATTGTATGTATGCTATATCAATGACATACCACTCACTGTATAAATTTTTCATTAAAAGGAAACTCGGCAATACTCATTTCCTTTTAATGAAAAATTTATACATCTCGTGGTATATCATTGATACAGCATACATACATACATACATACATACATACATACATATCCTTTCCTTTTAGCACTACAGTGAAATATCTTTCTCAGCTTTTACTCTTGCTTGTCTACCTATGATCATGAATTGCAGAGGCAGTGCAGAAGTGCAATCATAAATCTCAAAACTGCAGCACATCCTTTGTTGATCTAGCAACCCCAAGTGGCAGCTCCTTTCCAATGTGCCAGAAACAGTTTAGAGTGCAAAATGGCCTAATAAAACATTCGCATTCTCACATAAACGAAATCAGTTAATGAATATCATGGTCATCTTCAAACTAGAAGGATGAACAACTAAAACAATAGCATGACTCTTCTGACATAGTGTGGTTTTCACAGCAAACAAATGGAAAACATTTTCATCTTCTTCAGAAGCCAGATTTGATCAAACTTGGCATGAATGTTTCTTAGGACATGCTCTATCAAATCAGGTAGACAATATCCTAGGACTTCTAAATTCGTACAAATTTTTTCAATCTGCCTTCAAAATTTGGTCACCATTGCTCAATAGAAAAATCTGTAAGTTACTCTAAAAAACCACTGGACTGAATTTGATCAGCTTCGAGAAAAAGCAATCTGTCAAAAATCCTTTCATTGATGGACAAATGATGTTCATGTGCCACCAGATATGGATGAAGACACAAAATATAAAACTTGGCATAATTCTTTTTATAACACATGCAGTCAAGCTTTATTTGAAATAATTTCTTTAAAAAACATCCTGTCAAGGTCAAGGGATTACTGCTAAATTGAATGTCGAAGGGACATTGCATTTTGCATTTGACTCTTAGGCAGCTGTAAGTGAGGTGAGTGATCTCAGACCCACTTGGACCTTTTGCTTAGCCTCATTTTATGGTACCTCTGGAACCGAAAGAGAAATCTCATAATTTCATAGTCAGGCTCTTTACACAAGCTTTAGTTGACTTGCAACATCCTCATTAATTGACAGGCAATGAAATGGTCAGATTTCCAGGTTATTAGGATGGCTTTGAACTAACAATACAAAATGTTCCTGTATATTTTGGGTATAAGTATATATCTTATAAAGATTCTTATACCTTTTCAGGAACTTTAACCCAGCGGCATAAAGAAGTATTCATGCGGAATCCCCTGTTTGTGGGCATGAGGTTACCAGAAGTTAGAGATACAACACCTTTGGAGAAGAAATTTCCTCGAATAACTCATCAGGCATTAAGTCTTATGAAAGTGAGATGTATACCTATTGATGCACTTTAACATTTTATTTAATTTGTGTATACTAGAAGAGATCTTTGATATACATATTTGATGTTGTTTATAGCTTAAAAAGCTTTTTTTGGAATGTTTTTTTGGACCAGAAAATTCCAGCTTTTTAATCCTGTTTTTCTAGCAATTAAGATATATTGATTTTTTTCCACTTCTACAAAATGTGCAGTTTGTTTCATATGTGGTGTGCTACTTTATTTCACACAACACCTGTCAAGTCAAATGTAAGTTTCTAGAAAATCAACACATACCCATGACTGTTAATTGAAATGGTGTTGTTAGCTCTGCTGGCCCAAGATGAATAGAGCTTGTTGTGTGATGGTCCTACACCTATTGTCTGACATAGGACCATTGCATAAGCTGAAGCAGTTGTTTGTTATTGTTACTCTTTCTAAACTACTTGGATGAAATTCATGACACTTGGCACTCACTTTCATCCTGAGGTCTCTGTGGCCTTAAATGAAAATGTCCCTTGGACATCCAATTTAGCAGCCACTACATCTATGTCAGACATCTTGTCATGACCACATCTCCTGAATGGATGGTTGTAGCAACATAAGAACTCGGGGGCCTGGAATGGGTTACCTCAAGTTTGGGTCTGAATGGCTGAAAGCAACATTGTTTTTGTTTTCTTTATTGCATAATTAGATACTCTGTATAAACGTTGATTACTTTCAGGCAAGTGTAGCCTAACCCTTTAACAAATATTAACCAGAACAATATGATGTGACAGAAATCTTATGCATTTAACAAGCCATACTTTTCTCAGTTTGGTTGCCTTGGGTTGATCTCCAGAAATCCTATCATTTACTTGACCCAAGGGAAACATTGGACACTCGAGTAGGTTTTCAGTGTCAAACTACCTAAATTCTGTCAAATCATGTCCAGTCCTGTCATTTACTTGACCCAGGGGAGACATTGGACATTAGAGTAGATTTTCAGTGTCAAACTACCTAAATTCTGTCAAGTCAGGTCCACTGAGATGACAGTTTTTCACTGTCAAACTGTCTAAATTCTGCAGTATCTCCAGATCAACAGGGTGAATGTTATTTATTGCAAAATTACTAATTTTCTTATAAATATAGAAGGTCCTGAATGAAAATGGTGCTGATCTGACCTCCAACATGGTGACCACTGTGGCCGTCTAAAAAAAAATCTTATCACTTCTCTTGAAAGAATGGTGTCATTAACATGAAATTCTCACTACAACTCATCTCACAACATTAATTAGTCCCGTATGAGAATGGTATAGATGTGATCACTAGTGTGCTAACTCTGACCTTGGAGTCCAGTCAAAAGCCATTGCTTGCATATTTGTACTTGAACTGAACTTGTGAACATGTATAAGTGAATTTTGAACAGACTTTGTATCTCATTGTTTTATAATAAACAAGTTGATAGGCAACACTCTGATTTCATCGTTAGAGGCTTTACTTGGAATTTTATCAGTGAAGGCTTGTGACCATCATAACACAATGAATTTTTATCAAACCCAGCCCGTGTACCTTGAATGATTCCAGTTCAGTAACTAGTTGGATTTTTTAGTTTTAAAAAAAACCCAACAACATAATTATTGATTACACCAAACTTAGCATGTGGGTATTTCTTGATATTATCTGAGAAGAGTTTAGTGACATAAGGTTAAGGGTCAAAGGTCATGACAGAGATCTTTATACTGCACTTGTCTGTTGAAGCATGTTAACTCTAACATGTAAGAAAATATTTTGCTACCAGATATGGTATGTTAGAGTTTCTCATGAATATCTTGGATGATTTCAATAATCTGCAAATAAGAAAGATAAAAGGAAGGAAAAAAATGTACTTCTCATGAATTCCTACAGATTCTTTTTGGCCATTAGATCATCAGTCCCTTTTAGCAGCTTTTGTTCATATATCATCAGTTGAAAAGGTTTTTTCTCTAATTTTTGCCGCTGCAAGCTTATTATTAGGTTTCAGACTTTATAGGTACTTGAAGAAATTATTTGACCACTCTGGTAGCCTAAGTAGTTAGAGCATCCACCTCAGATGTGGGAGGTTGCAGGTTCAAACCCCAGCTAAGTCATACCAAACCACTTATAAAATGGTACTAGCAGCTGCCTCACTTGGTGCTCAGCATTAAGAGGTTAGTGTTAGGACTGGTCAGCCTGGTGTCAGGATAATGGGACTGGTGGGTGGAACATGATCCATGTCTGCGGTATGATGCCCCAGTGCTAAACATCACTGTAAACTGCCACATTGCAGATATCATATCAATATGACTAAAATTGTTAAAAGCTGCATTAAAAATCCAAATCACACTCACGGCTACACTTATTTGTACACTACAAATGGTTGATAAAATACATATGAAAAATTTGACATTACAGCAACAAAATTTTGAGTTCAATCTGTACTCCTCTTGAAAACTTCTATGAAGTCAGATCTTGAAATGACATATAACACATTTTATCATTTTAAATGAGAAAAGAAAGACTCAATAGTTTTCAAATACAAATTGTTTTACCTGTTTTATTTTAGACGAATTTGTGTTTGAGGATATAAGTTTGTCAGTTTTGATTTACAAAACCTTTTGTGAATCAAGATTTGAATGGTAGTTCTTTTAGTACACAGATGTTGGATGTGCAGAGTAACCACAACTTCTGTGCCTTCAACATTATTCTGTGGAGGTGGCATATAAGCTGCCATCAGTAGCATTCCTCCATCCACCATCTACATGCATTTCCTTTCAGCTTAGTAGCTTTTCAGTACTTCATGGATTGAAAGCAAAGTTGGTAGAAGCTGACCAAATTCAGTCATCTCCAGCTTTCTAAAGTTAAATATGACCCATTTTGCTTGTATTTCGAACAAATGTTTCCTCAGGAGAACCATTTTAGAGAGAGCATCAGTGTTGCATGGACACATTTGTAGTGTCATTTGTTTATTTAATTCTATTTTTTTCTCAGTATATCTGTATAAATGATTTTGAATATTGTTCTCATTTTCAGGAATGTCTTAAATTAGATCCAGATGAAAGGCCAACTTGTTCTCAGTTATTAAAACATGAGTTTTTTACGAAAGATGGTTTTGCGACACGTTTTTCTACAGAAGTAAGAGTCAGAATTCAAAAGGAAACTCAGGATAATCCTCTCGCTAAGTCCTTACTGAAGGACAAAGAAGAAGGTGATAATAAGGATAGCTTAGAGACTTCAAACAATAAAAGTACATCAAAGAAGAAAAAGAAAGTATTGGCACCAGTGAAGAAAGATTCAGAAAGTAAAGATAGCAAAGAACAGTCCAAAACTCCCAGCAAAGATGTAAGTCATATGTTACAGTTGGTGGTTGGTCATTCTGGATATGGGAATTTAACCTTAGTTTACCCAAAACATCTTTAACAGAAGTGTTTTGCAAGATTAAGTTCACAAGGACTTAAATAACTGCAAGTAGGTCCCGATTACTAGAATGTTAGCAAAATTTTTTTAGTTTTCTCATTTTGATTAAGTTTTGCACAAGACACAGGTTCAAAAGTTTTTATATATTTTAGGGCAGCTTTCAATACCAAATCTATGAATTTTTCTGTCATTCATAACAGCAGTTGAAATACAATACTCTGCTTATCTGTAAAGCAAGGGTAGGGTGGGATGTATTAAATTAGGCATGTTCAACCTCCATTCCGTCCCACTTTTTCGTTTCTGCACAACAAATTCCATAATTATTATCAGATTCAACCAGATTTGGTGCATAGCTTGATTAGATATGTTGTCAGTGTTTTACATCATCTTTTAGCAGAGTTATAGCATCTGACTGCCAGACCCACCCCCTTTCATTTCTAAACAGCAGCTCTCTTCATTATTATTGGATTTCAGCCAGATTTAGCATGCTGCTTGATTTTCATAAGACTGTGTCTGAGTTCCATTGTCAGCATTCTGCATCATTCAGCAGAGCTAAAGCCCACACACTATATACCTTATCAAGAATTTTAAGACATTTATCTTCAATTATTTTATATCTTTTATCTTGTTGGACTGCATGTTAATTTTTTATTCAGAAGGTTTTATTTTCCTACTCTTTTGTTGCAGTTTTTACCTTTAGAGTTTTAGAACTTTTAATCAGCATTGAATAGCCAGGACTGTGCTGATATGCCATAAACCCATACGTCAGCATATACATACATACCTGTGTTTCCATAAGCCTGCATATACATACAGTGTGACCCCGCTATAACACGGTAGTTGGGAGCCATAGAACCCGACCGTGTTATGAACCGAACCGTGTTATAAGCAACCATGTACAGTACCAACAAATTTGCAGGGTTAGCAGGGTGGGTGGGTAATAAAAGCGGGTGCAAAAACATGTGCTTCATTGGCACAGTTACCATTTTAAATCAATGTATATTAAATGAGAAAAACACATGCAGTGATAACAGATTGCATATATAATATATTACTTTATTCAGAGAGCCACTCATTGGTGCATACACATGTATAGTTTATATATACATATCTAATCTATAGCATGAATAGAGTATCAACACCGTGTACTCACCCATGAATCTCATCATATACATTGAATCCACAATACAAATATTTCCATCGAAAATATCTGCACACATATTTAAAATATTCATTAATTTTGTCACAGATCGGTATGCGACTGAATTCAATGGGAAAAAAATAAATAGCAAATAGTATGTAACGAATGATGAAACAGTACGTCCGAAGGTTAAATAACGGTGTCTGTATAAATTTCATACTGCTAAATTTTCTCATCCGTGATTTGTAATACTTTATTATTGTTTGAAAAACTCTGTAATTTTCAGCTGCTTTCTTACTACAGCAGTGAACAAGGGGGTTATATTTGTAGGGAATGGACGACATTATTCACTGGTCAACTGATTGCATAAAACAACACCGCCAAGCCACGTGCACATGTTGGCAGCTTGCATTTGTTTGATGTTTTATAAATCGTTGACCCATAATTTGAACAAGTTTAGCCCGGCAATTGACTTTGATGATGAGCAATGTACTTAAATTAATTGATTTATAAATTCAGGTGAGAATCTTTTATCAACCGCCGCATTGTTTGTTGCTTAGTTGTGAATGCAGTTTATAGAACATATGTCGGATATTGTTTGAGCAACGATTGTATAGGGAATGCATTGAAGACAAACACAAAGTAGACTTGATGGCTTCATTGCTCATGGACCAGTAATAATAACATTAACACTTATGAGCTGTCATCTTTCAACAATAAACAAAGATCAAAGTTCTCAAAAGGCCCAGCCATGGGTTCAGATACACATATTTCCGATGTTTATTTTGGCACAAAACTGTAAGAAATTTGTTAAATTTAAAAATTTTAGGAGCCACGCCACGATCGTTTTATATTAGAATCCATACATGATTTCCTCCCCAAAATGATAATAAACTTTCTACACGTTATTTTTTGCACTTTTAAGAAGAAATGTTTTCCGTGTATGAGAATAATACATGTATATGATATTTTGGGAGCCACGCCACAAACGTCTTATATTCAAATTTATAAGCAATCTCTTTTCCAAAATGATAACAAAACTTTACGTAATTTACTTTTCGTACTCAAATTTTTTTTTTTTGTTTACGAGAAAAATACCGGTAATAAGGTAAATGAAATTTCGGGAGCCACGCCACGATCGTTTTATATTAGAATCCATACGTGATTTCCTCCCCAAAATGATAATAAACTTTCTACACATTATTTTTTGCACTTTTAAGAAGAAATGTTTTCCGTGTACGAGAATAATACATGTATATGATATTTCGGGAGCCACGCCACAAACGTCTTATATTCAAATTTATAAGCAATCTCTTTTCCAAAATGATAACAAAACTTTACGTGATTTACCTTTCGTACTTAAAGTTTTTTTTTGTTTACGAGAAAAATACCGGTAATAAGGTAAATGAAATTTTGGGAGCCATGCCACGACCGTGTTATATCCGAATTCATGTTATAACGGAGCGCGTTATAGCGGGGTCACACTGTAATATGAACTCCATCTTTAAGCATTGTTAACTCCTTAGAAGCTTTCCTTTAAAACCCAGTGGTCCTCTACAGGGTCATACAGATCTCATATACACTTTTCAAAAGACTGCCAAATTAAAGGAAACAAATCATAAAAATGTATGTGTCTGTGTTTGAATATTTTATCAATACCAGTAAAAGAACAACAAATTGAAACAGACACACTTACGGTATCACAGAAGTATATTTTCTTCTACTTTTCACTGTTTTTCTGTTTGGTTTTCTTCACTGGAGTGTGTTCTTTTTCTTATTCTTGCTGTTTTAAATTTCTTAGCTGGAATGGGTTCTTCTTCAGTTTCTTCTTCTGCTTCTGAACACTTGTCTTTTTTCTCTTTTTTTGATTTTCTTGGGACACTGAAGACCTTTGCCCATTCTCCTGACATCGATAACAGGCATCTTAAGTTGAGTCTCAGCACCTGCTTTCTCCTGTCTCTGTTTTCTTTGACAATTTGGACATTCTTTAGCCCATTGTCCTTTTTCTAGGCATACATAATAAGTATCTTTACTCTTATCTCAACGAGATTAGTCTGACATTCATCAAGAAATCTTCTAAGTGTCTTTTTGAATGACTTTCTGTAAATCTGTCATCAGAAATGTGATCTTTTGCGGTGATTCCATCTGCACTTATTGAAAATGAAAGAGTGTTTTATCTCAGGTAGAAGGTGATCTGTATATAGATTTAACCTAGTCAACTCAAATTTGAATCTTCTACCATCAAGAGATGATCACACCTACACAGGAGAACAGAAGCCATGTGACTACAATGTTCTGTATCGCCTAACAATCTCCAAGACGTTTTGGGCAGACTTTCAAATGAGTGATTTTGAAGAGAACATGAATGATCCTTATCCAACACTATCCTCCTTCTCAAGACCAGGTGAGTTAAGATCAGTCAGAAAAGAAAGCTGCTCTATTACCCCTGAAGATTATTTGCGCATTTGAGATATTCACAAAATGACTTCCAGAGAATTAGGAGAATTACATGGTCAAATTTAAAGAGTTATTGTCTCAAGTCCAGGCAGAGAAAGTAGGTGTTTTCATTAGCATTTAATTGGTGTCTGTGTTAGAGATGTTAAGCAACAGCGCCATGCTAATGATGGCCCATCACTCACTTGAGTTTGAAGTCTGCTGTCTGAATCAATTTTGTACATCTTCGCAGTTAGCATCTTCGAAACTCTTGGATAAAATTCAACACATCCAGAAATTCAATAACGAGTTAGACATGACTGATTGAAAAGCCACTCTTCATATGACATGTTGGACCTCCTTCAGGCAGTGGAAAAAGCAAAGTTTTATCAGTGGATCAGCTACCCAGTACCAAATGAAGTATCATTCTGATAGTTGTTAATATCAGATACAGCATCGTGGTAACTCAATCTTATGCAGAAGAACATACATCGGTATGGAAACAATTGTGGAAATGCATTAGGCAATTGGATATAGCCAACAACTTGGAAAATCAGAGCTCCTTTTGGAACAAGCAAGAATTTCCAAAGGGACCATGTGTGGAGTTCCAGAAATACAAAAATTACAAGATGCTCTTGACCCTTGTTATACGCTGATCTTTTACCCTCCAGTCCCTTGTGGGGATTTCCTGTTTCGAGGAATCAGTTTTCCAGACCTAAAATACACTGACATTTATCATCACCAAAGTCAGTTTGATGCAGTTTCTAGTATCACGGGATATTTAGGATATGGATACTATTGGGACAAATGTGACCAATTTTAATAATCAAGAGCAACATATTTATTGTAACGAGAGACGTCGTGCATGTCTATCGGTCAGACTTTGTGTTCCTGAAGGAAAAAACAGAATTTGATGCCCTAACTACAGACAAACATTCGTGACTAAAGTGTGTTACAAGCGACATCACTTAAAACATTTCTAGCAACATAAAAAAGCATGAAAATTATTGTCAGTGTGTACCACTTGTGGATAGCTTGCTAGTACCAGTTCCAAAATGGTAACATGTTTGTTTAGGAAAGAAACTATATCATATTTGTGGCCAAGTTGTTGAGTTGGATCATCAGTGTTATATTCAGAGATATGACAGTGAGCCAGAGAAATTGTTGAAAGACCAGAACAAGAAAAGGAAACCAGACTATAGTGTTGATTGTATCGTTTGTTGCCATGACAGTATTCAGGAAACTTTATTTCATCATTCTCGGAATTGTAATGTGATTCTAGTGGACATGAAAACGTATTTTCTGGTTCCCATGTTCTTTTTGATTATGCTGAATGAGTTTTAGACCCCATATATGACACCTGAAATGAATATGTGATGAATCATTATGGCCACTGTTATATGCTACAGTCATATTTTCTTTGGATGTGACAGACAGTTTCTTTGAAAATATTTTTTCTTCAGGTAAAGGAACTTAATTTCCACAAGTGACTATGAATGGAGATGAAATCATTTACATGAAAGTGGGCAACATACAATATTATGATTCTATCTGACTATGCCTTTGAGTAAAATGCCTAAAATGTTTGGAATGACAAAAATAGCTAAAGCCCATTTTCCACACTTTTTCAATACAGGGGCAAATCAACATGCTGTGATACCGTATTTGCCTCAGATTCATTACTACAACCCAGATGGATGTGAGGAAAGCAGCGAGAAGCTTTCTAGGCCTGGAACCACACCAGTACATCAGTCCCTTTTGATTGTCGAGAAGAGATGCTTCATATTTTTGACCTGATATGGAAATTTTGCGACATTTGTTGTGGGAACTTTCAACAGTTATTTCTGGAACATTGTTGTAATGATTCCTTTAATGAAGTCTGAGAACAAACTAGCCATCATACACCTCAGCCAATATTCAGCCAATTCATTGCGTTGGTTACATTACTTTTGTGAAATTCAAGACAAGATGCTAGAATCTGTGTGATTAGGTCTTATTCCCTGTATGGTTGGGATTTCTAAAATTCACAGATCCTGTATGAGTTTCAACAGCGAGATCTGAAAAATACAACAAAAGTTACCACCAAAACCACCAGAGTTTGTAAAGTAAAGGATACCAGGTGGTAGAAATGTGGAAAGATGACTATGGTCAACGTTCAAAAGATATCCAAAATTGTGATGCATCATCTAAAAACCTATGATGTTGCGGACATCAAACCTTTAAATCCACGTGACACTTTGTTTGGTGGATGAACCAGTGCAACAAGATTGTTATATGAAGTTGACAAATATCAAGGAGAGCAAATCAAATATATTTAATTGTGTTTGGTCTGTGCTTGGGTGTGTAATGCTCAGTTTCCAACTGGTCACCCAAACATTTGGATACATCCGTCATTGTGAAAGCTTCATCAAATATAAAGCTCTTCCACTGGTGAACTTTCACCATCCTGTATTGCCTCATCATTGCCATGGAAAACTAATATCGTTTATATCATACTTGTGCTGAAACGTGTAATCACCTCCAACCTAATTGTGGATACCATTGTTACAGGTATACAAAATTTGGAATTTGGCACTTTCCTACCACAGAACTTAACAAGAAGAAGTTGATTTGGGTCCATGGGCTTTTTCAGGCATTGTGAACTAGTTTCTGTAATTGAAACAAGAAGCCCATGGTTATACTTCCTGGGGCCACACTCTAGAAGACAAAAGCCAGTTTGATCAGAGTGAAGGAAGATGATTGTTTGCTAAAATTGTTTGTGGGGTATTGGCTCAACATATGATATTGCCAAAGACTGAATAATTGGTGGATTTAAGTCAGTACTTTCAGCTCATTGATGATAAAGGAAACTCATAAGTGAAATAATTTGATGTTGATGAATCAAGATAAAGTCATGGAGTTTGTCCCACCTTCCCCTGATCAGCTTGACAGTGTCATTTTTACTGCTTACATGACAACTAATGCTCATTTACAATTGCATTTGGTGTTGGAACCCTACGGAGATTGTGTCCTTTATTATGCCACCAATAGTTACTCATTACATCATTTGCACTGGATGCTCTCACCCACCTTGGTCGTATTTCCATATCCTTTCTTAATTAACTGAATTCTTATATTTAGAATATTTATATTTAATGTATGTTGATCTGTTTACATGCCAGTAAGTTTTCAAGTTGCAAAACAATACATTCAAGAGACTGATGCTCTGCATACTCGCATTGTTAATCAATTTTTTTTCAACAAGAACTAGCTCATGACCACAATCTAATGTATCATGCTTACAAGTAAATAATTTTAATATAAATCATAATAATTTTTCCCAATATGTTTCTTTTGGCAATTTAGAAAAAATCTCTCTGACAATCAAAAGTGTGATGAAAAGAAATAAAGAGCTTTTGTAATGCTCAATTAAATTTGTGTGCGTGATTTTCCTTAATCTTCTGTCGTATGTGCTGCTGTTGTTGCCCTGTAATATATTCTTTAGCAGATCAGTGTAACTGGTAGAACTTGGCTGACAACACACTTCAGGTCTTCATGAAACCACAAATATAATTAATTCTCCATCTTAGTGAAATAATGGAATCTTGGTATTTTCCCCTTGACGCACTCCACTAATGTGAACCTTCCAATCAATCACTGTAGTTTGGAGGAAATTTTCAAACTATAACCATTATGGGAAAGATGTAACTGTTGTATGACTGATGTCGCTGACTAACTAATCAGGAAACACATAGTTTGCTAGTTATTGGTAAAGTATAGGGTATTGGCTTGTCAATTTAGGTTGGATACCAGCGAAAGGGTAGAAGTAGATTCTTGGGAAATGCATTGAATAAGGAGACTTAATACACAAAATCTTTTAGACAAGGTTTCCTCTGGTATCTTTTCTTAAAAGCCTTTAGAAATGATTGAAAATTCAAATCTGAATATTAGAAAATAACTTATCTGTCTTATTCAAAGTATTCAATACACCTGAAAAGCATAGCTGCCAACCCTCACGATTTTGGCGTGAATTTCATGACTTTTTCAGCGATTCACGAATTTACACCGCACGCAAAAAAATCATGAATTCCCCAAGTCTCAATTATTTTAAAACTTTAATAACCGATATCCCGTTAAGTGCTAGTTGTGATATCAACGGTTGCCGAAACAGTCCGGAATTGCTGGTCGTGATATTAGTAAAACTATAGCCGATTGATACAGTTGGCCCGGTAGCAAGCATTTTAGAGTATTTTAATCTATATGTATTAGAGTAGTTTTACAAATGCTTTTGACAGAAACTGGGGCCTAACTGGAATTTTGCTCCGTGCATGCACCACCAACACTGATTTGAATTACTGTTCGGCATCGATATTGAAAATGTTTTCACCACCAAGGAAAAAGAAATGTATTGCACAAAAAGTGAAGTTTAGTTTGGAACTTACCAATTGGCTGTGCTTTCAGCCATCAAACACCGATATACATCATGCATTTTGCAAACATTGTGCCACAAATTTTAGCTTTGGGCATGGTGGCAGAGATGATGTGAGGAAGCACATTGGTAGCAAAAAGCACAGGAAGGGAAAATTAAGAATTCCAGCAGATTTTAGCTCTGGAAAATTTAAGCCATCGACGGAAGACCTGCAAGCTACCAACGCTGAAACATTGTGAGTTTTCTTGTTGAGCATAATCTACCTTTATCAGCAGGATCCCATGCTAAACATTTGTTCCGACAAATATTCCCGGAGTTGAAGATTGCTTCACGCATTCATGTCAAAATTCACGAATTTTTATCCCTATTTTCACTAATTGGGAATCTGGAGGGTTGGCAGCTATGAAAAAGGAAAAATAGTTTGTAGACTTGTCATTATCAGCATCACCATACACATATGCATCTGTGCAAACACTCACATAATTACAACCACACTGACATTAAATAAAAACATACATCAAGTTTCTGTATTTAAGATCCAACGGATGAAAAAAATAAATGTTTCATTAAATGCTATCCTTGTTGCTCTCAATAGTTCATTGTGAGGTTTGAAGGTAATGCAAGTGCCATTAATGTTCATCGTTGCACACACTAGAGACTGGGTGGTTCTGGCATTCAAACTTCCCTTTCTGGATTCTCTGAGTGATTCTCTGATTCTTGTCAACCATTATGTTAACATTGTCAGAACTGTATCTGATGCAGTCTGGTTATGAGATATGCTTGTGTCTATAGAAAAAAGAATATACACTACATTTGGGACTAACCATTTCTTTGTGATGGGGGGAGGGGAGATAATATTTTCAAATTTAATGGGAGTTTTACAGATAATGCAGCAGTTGTAAATGCCTCTGTCCAGTAAGGGTGTTAACTCTTTATTGACACAAATCAACCTTGCAAACAATCAATTTATTTCATGGTTAAAATCATCCTGAAAGACATGGGTCAGTTAAACAGAAGTATTTTAACATGTTTAAGCTTACAAATAATAAAAAAGAGAACTAGTCTGAATGTTCAATTCAACATGTTGAATAATTGTTACATACAGGTGGTGCTCCTATTTTGACGAAAGTTGTATACCCAAAAATGGCATATGTTGATATGTTGTTTGTACTATGCTCCCTGCATGCTGCTGTGCTTCATGAAGTAAGATTCCATCAACCAGAAGTTCTGAAATTTATTTTTGCTGGGATTTATTGCTCTTCTGATAGCTTATTACTTCCAGAATCACCAAAAAATGAATCACACTTGAAAACTATTCCGACAACTGAAACAGTCATGGTTTTCGTGTTATGTGGAGTAAAATCCCACTTGAAAGAAAAGTTGCTGCTGTTCAGAAACTTGCCAGTAATCTTTAATACACATGGCTTAAACATTTTCATTCAAGGCAATGATATGTAGCAACTTTTGTTCTTCAACATGCATTTAGCATTTCTTTGACTTGAATATAACTTAAGACAAATTGGGTTGTTCTACTTCGTGAACTTTACTTATGCAAATTAGCACAATGGGCTTGCCCACAGCCATCTTCAAAGTACAGTAGCAGGTATGGAAACATATTAAAACCAGATGTCCCTATGAGTGCCGTGGCTGAATGTTTTTACTTTCAAGACCTATAGGGCGGCCCCATCCAACACAACCAAATTTTTGAAAGGCCATCCAGGTGCACAAAATTAGCTGACCTGATAGGGTATTGTGAACTGTAAAGTGTGTATCTTGCTTGCTAATGCCCTGATCAAAAATCTCTTGTGTGTTTTGTGGTCTCTAACAAGATACCCTATGAACCTTTGGCTCAAGCTTCTTTTGAGAAGTGAACTTCATGGTCCATCCATAAAGCCAGGCATTCTTTGGTGCAATGGTAATTTTGAGATAGTTTCCCTACTTTACCAACCAGGTTTTATAGCAACAAAAAAAAGCCCTGCTTCCATCGGTTGCTCTACTTTGAGATCTCCATTCTGAGTTTTTTTTTGTGCTGCGGATGATCAAGGATGGACTTTTAAGCCCACGAGTTTTGAGCCAGTGCTACCTTATGGTCCTATCTTACTCATTCATCTCTAGTAGATTGATGAAAACTGTATTTAGGCAATCTCAAACAATCTTCTCATCCTGTCTTCAGTCATTGGTTCACCAGAGGGAAGGCATATTTTCTTTTGGGCAATAGGGGCTCATAGAGATACAATTTGACAGTAATCTATTCATCGAAAGTAAGGGTGATTATTCCTTCCTTTTTCCTTACCAGTTTGTTGGATGATCAGCCACTCACTGAACTGACAAATTCAGCATCAGATTGTAGCTGATATTAAACTGTAGTTTTTATTTTTTGGAGGTAGCTGGGTGTGCAGCAGGATAAAACTAATTTGAGTAATGTAATAATTACCTGTTACTATTTCCAGATTTCCTCCTCCTGCCCTGCATAGACATCCCACTGTTTTAAGGCAATGTCCTGAAAAAGAATGAGGGCTAGTGCAAATGGGCCAGGGTCATGGGTTAGATGTTGGAACATTATAGAAAGTAACACTATGGGAAAGTGAATTCTCATCATATGGTTATGTATTTTCTGTCTGTAAAATAGTAAACTATACAGTAGTAATAGGTCAGTATTACATTATTAAAATTAGTTTGGCCTGCCCCTACAAACATTAAAAAAACAGTTTCTTTTGATTATTTAATTTTGAACTTGTGGCACAGACATTGGACTGAAGAAATTTACCATGGTACCTTTCTTAAGCAATTAACAATGGGAATACAAAAGTGCTCTCTGAAGACAGTTGGATCTTTCAAACAGGTTTGGAGCATGTGGTATGTCAACGTTAGATTCAAATGTTTTATTCTTTAATCAGATGTTCTTTTGAGATGTGGTCTTTAGCATAGGATCAACTTTGCTTCTGTCATATGAATGGCTCAATTATGACTACCACAGTTAGATGTATACTTACGATGGCCTTAAAATACATTATTTTATCTTATGGATTGGATGTTTTTTTTGGCTCCATTATTCTCTTTCTCCAAGTCAGTGTTTATCAGGTAAGATAATGTATGACTCAGATATTGTAACA
Source organism: Megalonaias nervosa (assembly GCA_016617855.1). Classification (NCBI taxonomy): domain Eukaryota; kingdom Metazoa; phylum Mollusca; class Bivalvia; order Unionida; family Unionidae; genus Megalonaias; species Megalonaias nervosa. The sequence goes on from JAECUM010001228.1 coordinate 162,050, forward strand.
CCAGCTCTTTCACAATGTGTAAATTTATTATCTTTTACCATCTATATGTACGTCTAGTATCGTATGTACCAAGTCCGCTCATCTGCCTCCAGCAAGCCTTTACCATTCCGCTTGTGTGATACCCGAGGACTAGAGGAGGCCCAAGGTTTGGATGCCCATGAGGTCAGCTTTATCATTGGTGGGAATGTGCCAGATGGTTATCAGGTTTGTGAAAAATAAAGTGTTCATGCATAACAACTAGAAGTAGGATTTTATGTTATAAGTAGGTATATGTACTCAGTTTTCTAGAAAATACTGATTTTAACAAACATGTAACATCATTTACTTTGGTAAAGTGAAAAAATTCCAGTATTGGTTAGGGGTTAAATTTATAACAGATGAAGGAAACTTTATGAAAAATTGTTTATACATTAAATCCATTCTTCAAAAGATATTGTTGGTACTGTTCTGCATGTCATTATTAGAATGATTGGTACCTTATTGTACTAGAACTTGCTGACCACTAGTATCAATCAATCAACTGAAAAATGGGAGCACTGTACCAGTCATATACACAGCAGTTTGCAGAAAAGTGTGCTCGTGATTACTTGGAGAAGACTGGTGTTCAGTTGTACATGGTTTGTTGTATTGGTGCTTAGAGTAATCATTCAAGAAGTAAGAAAAATTGTGACTGTTGTTTTAATCCTAACTTATTAAAGTTTAAATTCTTTGTTCTGATTGACCTCACCCTATTTTCAAGAAGGTATATTTATTCTTAACTTCAAGCACCTTTCTTTCCAGTGATTCTACTAATTAATATCTTTCTATGCTGTAGTCTGGTTTGTTAAAATGCACATACAGAACTTTTCATGAGCAATTGTCAGTTTAAATGATGTTTCTTGATTTATCACAGTGCCCTGAACGAAAATTTGTTTTAGACATGGCCCAGGGCTGGTGACTTAAATATATTTAACTCACAAGCCCTGACTGAAATTGCACAAGCGCAGACTCCAATTTCCATATGCCCAAAATTTCCCCTTTCTTAATATTGTCACACAGCGTCACAATATCTACAATTCAAATATAAATTCAGTAGGGTTCAAAGGGGTTTGAAGGTAACACAAGTTTCATTAGTGTTCATCATCACTACACTCACTAGGGACTGGATGGTCCTGGTGTTCAAACTTCTTAGCTGGATTCTCTGAGTGAATCATGGTCAGAACCGAGTATAATGACATATGTCAATGTGTTGTTTGCAGTATGTGGAAAGAATTACTAGCCCTCCCCCCTTGTCTTTTTTTTATATTTGCTGGCATGCTTCACAAAGTAAAACTCTGTCAACCAAGAGTTCTGAAATTTTAGTTTGGTTGGGCTTTGTTGATAGCTGATTGCTTCCTATATTGGCTTCAAAAATGAATTACACTATTCTGGCAAATGAAATGATCATGCTTTGCATTCTGTATATGCAGTAAAATCCAACTTCAAAGAAATGTTGCCGCTGTTCACAAACGTGTCAAAAATATAATACATATGGCTTGAACATTCTCATTCAAAGCATTGATATGTAATAACTTTTGATCTTCTACATGCTTCTTGCATCTCTTTGATTTACCTATTATGGTTTGTTCCACCTCCTGATCCTTCCTATGCAAATTAGTAAAATGGGCTCACTCACTGCAGCCTACAAACACATCTCACTAGCTATTGTTAGCCAGTTAAGTACTATTTGAAATGGTGGTTCTTACCTGACCTCTTTGCATTTAAATGCTGCTATTTAAACTGCCCAAGGGGTAGTTCTACATCAGCTCCAGTCATGACTGTTTACTGTTTATACATGCTGCATGTAAAGAGCATATACTGAAAGTGGTGGGTTTCTTTTGCTTTTCTATTTTTGAAGAGCGCTGAAAATTGTGTTTTCTTGAAATATGACAATGTCAAGGGGTTCGGGAGTACAAAGTTGTATTTTTTGCATGACTTGCCATGCTTCAATTTTACTAAAATCAGATCTCAATTTCACATAGGAAAGTAGTGATCTGATTAGATTATGCTGTGTTATGGCTGGTATATCAACATCTTGAAAATAATTTACACATTTTATCTGCACGACCAAAGTTTCCTCAGGCAAATTTGATTGTTTTTGACAAGCCTGAAAAGCATCTCACTTCGAATACAGTACAGGCCCAATCTAAAATTAGAGGGACCTCGGGGTATTGGGCTATCAGAATTTTTGAGCTCAGTCTTCATGAAACATAGATTCACAAAAAACTTTTACTCTCTTTTCATTTGATGATACAATGTTCACTCTCTTTGCAGTTCAACCCATCAGTACCATTTTCTCAGGAAACTCCTGGATATATCAAAGCTCCTTCAGTAAAGGACATGATCCATTGCATTGTTTTTGTTCTGGATGGAAGCACTGTTGATGTTCTACCTGAAAAGATGCTGGAGAAAATGAAAGCAATACAAGCAAAAATGAACCAAAGCGGTAAATATTTTCTGTACACTTAGTTATACATGGCTTCTTCATATCATCCAAATCAGTGTACATAATTTTTATCTCCAACCATTTCATGATAAAGATATTGAGATATTGTATCAGACACTTTGTTGCTTAATTAATGTACTTGTTTGACAGGATTAACTAAGGTTCAACTTGTTATTAGTAACCATGATCAATTTGATATAATGGATTCAAAGTGAAATTATTTATTCGAGTGCTGTATGTGTATATTTGTATAATAATCAATTATCAGGGTTGTCATTATGCCATTTTTACATAATGTCACATCAAAAGCAGTGTGCATGAAGGGATTTTTGATCTAGATCTTTGATAAGCACAAACCAGTTCACATACCAGAATGTGGATGCTTCAGATATAAAAGTGACCTCTGAGTGTAACAGTTGAGTTCACTTACAGCTGTTTTCACTCTGAGATGGCCTAATGTTAAATATTTGTTTATCTGCAGTATTAGGTGACCTTGTTTCTTTTATAATCTTGTTCACTGATTTCATGTGTTTTCATTCTTTGATATATTAATATTAATTTATGCTAGTCTTTTTTCTGCATTGGAAATTTTTTTTTTCATCTCATGTTTTGTGATAACCACATTTGTTTTACTAAAGGCAATTGAATTAGTATAAACTTTAGTACATAAGGAATGAAGTATTTGCCACACAAAATATTAAACAAATTGTGTCCGGCAGTTAATCACTGGATTGATGTTAGATTATAAAGAAACCAGTAAGAGAAACAAAACCCATTAAAAATTTCTGATGTTATGCATGCACCATCTACAGTAAATTTTTCTCTTAAAACTTCTCTTTTGTTTCATTTTGTTGCCACAGATGTCTTCCATTTATTATTTCTAATGGTTGACATTGAATCATCACTGTTTTGATGTTCTAACGGTTTACCTTGATTCATCAGTGTTATGATGTTCTTATGGTTGACCTTGAATTATCGGTGTTATGATGTTCTAATGGTTGGCCTTGAATCATTGGTGTTATGATGTTCTAATGGTTGACCTTGAATCATAGGTGTTATGATGTTCTAATGGTTTACATTGAATCATCATTATTATGATGTTCTAATAGTTTACATGGAATCATCAGTATTATGATGTTCTAATGGTATACATGGAATCATCAGTGTTATGATGTTCTAATGGTTTACATTGAATCATCAGTGTTATGATATTCTAATGGTTTACATAGAATCATCAGTGTTATGATCATCAGTGTTATGATGTTCTGATTTAAATGAAATCATCAGTGTTATGATGTTCTAATGGTTTACATAGAAACATCAGTGTTATGATGTTCTAATGGTTTACATGGAATCATCAGTGTTATGATGTTCTAATGGTTTACATGGAATCATCAGTGTTATGATATTCTAATGGTTGACCTTGAATCATCAGTGTTATGATATTCTAATGGTTGACCTTGAATCATCAGTGTTATGATGTTCTAATGGTTTACATTGAATCATCATTATTATGATATTCTAATGGCTTGCATGGAATCATCATTGTTATGTTTTCTTTTCAGTGCCTTCTTTGGTTGGTTCTGATGATGTAAATTGTAATAAGTGTCTTTGTATGCTCACACTTTATGCACACAGTCGAATACTTGAAACTTTATGTTATCTTTTTGGAATAGTCTATTTTATGACATGTGATGACATTCAGGAAGTTCTGTCAGCTCAACATTTGCTTTTATTTCAACTTTTGTTTTTATTAACGAGATAATCCAGTGATATAAGGTTTGTTTAAAATCAATGCTGTTCGATTCCTTATGTTTGCATATTCTTGTTTACCACAATCAGAAGATTTGAAGATACTTTATTATATTCAGCTTTCTTGTGTATCTCAAGTGGTTCATTTAGCAAAAGTTGATGAAGTATATGTACTTAAAGTGGTTCTAGCAAAAGTTGACAAAGTATGTACTTCAAGTGGTTCTTCTAGCAAAAGTTGACAATGTACTTCAAGTGGTCCTTTCTGGCAAAAGTTGACAAAGTATGCTGCAATTTATATTTGATAATTCAGAATATTTTAAATATTTGTGAACATTTTCAGGTGTGCCACAGGTGGTTCTTTTAACAGAAGTTGACAAAGTATGTCACAATGTAGAAGAGGACCTTTCCTTCATTTTCAAAAGTGGATTGATCTCCAATCTTGTGGACAAGGTCTCCCAGGTTATGGGGTTACCACGAGGACACGTGCTGCCCATAAAGAATTACGAGAAGGAGCTTGAACTAGATATCAATATCAGCATCCTATCACTGTTGGCTCTGCGTCAAATTCTGAGGTTTTCCCAGGATTTCCTGTTCAACTTCCTGGATAATCCAGATAGATTAGGGATACACAAGTTGGAAATGAAAGAGTAAACATTAAGTCTATCCTTGCGAATGGAATGGGTTTTTTTAACATACAGCTGGGTATATTGGTTTTCTACCAAATATATATGTATAAACTAGATATTGCAAATGAGAATCTTTTAGTCATTTCCTTTTCGCCATGCATGACAAGATTGATTATCACACTGCAGAATTAAACCTGACTAATTTGATTGGTCAATTTCTAGTTAATATGAGCCATGCAGCCCAAGTCTAATGATGCATACAAATGGCATCTTGTATATACTGTCTTATGCATGTGACTTATTTTCACTCTGCTGTCAAACATATATATAATTTAATAATCATTATGGATATGTATATCACAGTCTTTCTTTTTATGTTATTATTTGTATTACTTTTCGAAACTCAATCTGCTTCAATGTTGAAATAAAGTTATTCACCATTATTAAGGAGACATGTAATAAGCTGATATTTTTATTTCACTATTCTCTCATATGGCACGATAACCCATCTTAGAACAACATGTTGGATGATAAGCATGGTGAATCTCTTGGATCTAGTATTCTTTTGTTTATAGCTTTAAGGTCTCAAAGTCATTGAAAGAGAGAACATACAGATATTCTTATTTCAGCTGGACTTGAAAATGTTAGTCTGGTCTTGTTAATTTAGTAGCACATGAAAACATCACATTGGTCCATTATCAGTGAAAGAAGTTTTATGCACAATTTGAGACGTGTTTTCTCAATAGGGAATGATGTGGGTGGGGGTGAATTAGGCGTGATTCTTCCCTGTCTCTATTCAGCATTGTAGGAGCATTAGACAGTGTTTTGATGCTACCTGGTTCCTGCAGTTACAACTAATACCATAGGCAATATATTTTAAAATCTATCTACATTCAAGTACATTGATTATAGATGGATTCAGACCAAATTATTGTGAGATTAAAACCCTGCAATTTCATTAACTTTTTGTGTTTTTACTGTTTGACTTTATTGTTTGATTAACTTAAATTATTTGGCAAAAAACCTATTTGAACTTAAATAGTATTCTATAGTAAAAACTCGTACATTGTTATTTTATGCAATAATTTTGGGAAACTTTTTTTATCCTTTCAGGGTTCTCAGGAACTGATTAGATTTTGCAATGGAAGTGTCCTTATTTGTTTTTGGCACAAACTGTTTTTAAGATGGCTTATTACTACTGTGTAAATTGTTTAAAGTTTTAACATCCTCAAAAGACTTCAAGCCCAATTTATTTTTGAAAGACTTATTTGGTTGCTTCAAATAAATACATAAAGCAAATGTTTTCAGCATTTTTATAATTGCTCTTAACATGTTGGAACAAGTATATTCCATATTGATGCTGCCATTGCAATACCCCCATGACACCATCTTAACCCAGTTACCAGATAAAACCACCATTTTTACCTCAGAAATTGCAGCCATACTCAGATCTTTGAACTACATGTACATTGAAATATCTCAAAAAAGAAATTTCATCAACATATCAGATTCCCTTTACATGTTGAAGCTTGGCCAAAACTTAATTGGACACCCTGATATGCCAGAACTTACAGAAACATGATTTGTTCATACAGTCTGAAAAAAAATATTCTGTACTGTTGACCACCTAGTCACATAGGTATTAGAGGTAATGAAAGAATAGATAAAGCAGCCAAAGCTGCACCCATTTCTGCATGCAAGAATGGAAGATATATATATATATATATATATATATATATATATATATATATATATAATGTTATGTATCAGTGGTTAAACATATGGAATGAAAACTCAACAAGCTTCATAGCAGCAAACCTATTACCCATTATTGGATGATGACATTCCTTGTACAGAACAAATTGCAGAAATGAAGTGATATGGTGGCAGCATTGGAACACATTCTTGTCAAGTGTAATGCCTTTCACCCTATGAGACAAAATGTTTGTAACGTGTATTTAGTGAAGGCACTTTGTGATGATTTACCACCTAAGAAAATATTAGACATTTTGATGGAATGCAGTTTATGTAAGAAATTTTGACCATATATTTTAGGGATATTATGTTTTGTTAGTATTATATTTTATATTGTGTACATTTAACAGAATTTTCAAATCTTTGCTTTTTATCTTCTAGTACTTCCTGTTTACATTTATTTAGAAAGCTTTATGATCCTAACGTTTCTGTACTGTTCTTCAGTCTTACATTTTTAGAACATTACTTTAAACCATATACCTGTTTGTTTTGACTCTATGGTTGTAAAGTAAGTAACAGAAAAGAGGGAAAACCAACAAGCTTTGTAAAATTCAGCAAATAAATTATTTCCCTGAAATACAATGTGAAAATTTAAAAAGAATTTACAGTATTGTGAATAAAATCCCAGGTGTTGTAAAAGTTCTATCACAAGTTCAAATGTATTGAATTCTGAATGAATTCCAATGGTGTTCTGAGTGAATTCCAATAATGAATTTGCTGATGTGCCAGTAGATTCAAATGAGCTAATGTGCCAACTTGCATGATGTATCACAATGATATAATCCAAAAATGTCCTTGAATGAATTCACAGTAATCCCAAAATAATGATTTAGTCCAGAAAGTATCAATTAGCACATTGTAATTCCAGTGAATAATTTAAATAAATAAACTCTCTCAGATTAATACTGAACACAATAATAAGAGTGATTCCATTTTGGATAATAAGATTATTAAGGAATGAGAAATTTTGATGTAAACAACAATTATATAAAAAATGCTAAGACACAATAATAGAGCCAGGATGAGGGTCATTTTCTCATAAAATTCATAAACAACTCTCTTCTAGAATGTTCTTAATTTCTAAAAAAACAAATAGAGCTTAAACTCGGCATCTAAGAACCTGTTTACCTCTAGTTAATAATGATCTTTTATGCAATCTAAAATAATAGAGAAATATTAGGTCTGCTATTGTATATGTTGTTTACAAATTAGAAAAACATTTTCAGGTAGACCCTAAACTCAATTACTGACCATGGTCAGTCACACAATTTTGATACAGATAACATGTAATCATGGAGAAATGCCAACATACGATGCAAATTAAATATACTTAACACCATTATTGTGTTGAGGTTCTGTTAAGCGCTGATACATTCAAACCAAATTGTATTGTACCTCTTTTGTGATAGTACCATGACCTCACCTGCATTCAGGGCTAAATATGGTACATGAATGCAATTACAAAAAGACAGACAGACAGACAAAAACAGATTAAAATGTAGGTAGCTTCAGTCTAGTTCCCTTTGGCTGTAAGAGAAAGTAAATTGATTAAAACTTTTTCACCACCTTAAAGGGGCCCTGGGTGGCTGAGTGGTCTAAAGTTCTCACTGTTACAGGTCAGTGCCATCTCACCTATTGGGGTTAAAGTCTCTGTCTTGGCCAATATGAGTACATGAGAAAGCTTGCCAGTAGCTTCCTATGGATTGGTGGTTCATCACGGGATTTTCCTGGGTTCTTCCTCCACCAGTTGTAACTGCCACTATGTTTAGCCTATTATTTGCTGAAATATGGCATTAAGTCCCATAACAACAACCACCACCACCATTGAATTTAATTGATAAGATCTTTCTTGTGACTTGGTATTAACTGCTTATTTACATGCATGGTATGTAGTTGCACACACATGGAGGAAAGGCACATGTACCTGTTAATTCTTTCAAGAGGAAAAGAAACAAAACGATATACGTGTTCATAGAGAAAGAAACGAATGTCACTAATAATAACCTAAATTTTTTTTTGTACATTATAAGCAGAAATGTTATAGGAACATGCCCCAACTATGTATATACATACAGTACAAAGAAGTTTTGTGAATTTATACTTTAAGTTGTAATATATTTGTCAACTCGGGTTCCACTTTTCATTGATTGAATTTGATTATAAATAAATCTGTGCATATATTTGCAGTCTCGAAGTTTCTTTGGGATTCTGTTCCATAATAGTGGTCCCAGATATTGAAACATTTTTCTTAAAGAGTTCTTTGTTTGTTTATGGAATACAAAGAATGTTAAATTAAAGTGGGGCCATATTGTTTGAAACTTTGTGCATAAGTTTAGCCTTTCTCAAAACTATTTGTTCAGTTCCTTTTTGCAATTTAATATAATTCATTGCATTTTGGATGTTTTCAGCATTATCTGGGATGAGTCTGTGGGCTCTTTTCTACAAGCAGAATAATTTGCAAATATTCTTGTCAAAGGTATTTCACCAAATAACACTTTTAGTAGGTTAAATTTGCAATATATGACTTGAATATGTTCATTCCATTTCAAACTACAGTGGTCCCCCTGTCATACGGCCACCCTTTCTGCACTAAAACAGTGGCCTTTTAAGACGGGTGGCCATTCCAGAGGGGGACTGTATTTGTGAGATGTGTATGTATATGTGTATATAGTAGGAAAGCTATATATAACTTAAAGCAGTTAATATCTTCATTTAAAAATAGGATTAATTATTAAAATGTTCTTCTTGTCTTAAAAACAGTTATTTCAAGGTAACATAAATTAATAGCTCTTATTCTTAGACGCAAAATGTGAGTGGAATATTGTTGGCATGCGCATTACAAAACCATTGAAAAACGTTATTTAAATCTTGGTAAATGCCTTGTTTCGTATTTAAAGTTATTCTCTTCCCATTTACTTCATTTTCCCATTGCTTGAGAATATTCTCCTTATCTTCTACGATCTTGTTTATTTGAGTCTTCCCAACATAAAATCTTTTGGCAAGTGAACCCTCCCCATTGTCATCAAGTAACTTTTACTTTTTCTTCTTAAGTATTATTTCTTTGTTTACATGATGATGTGTTAAAGTTTTGTAATGATTTATTCCAGTGTTGCTAATTGTACAGTACTGCATTTTAATTTTGCAGACAAAACTTTTGTACACGAGAAAACCTTTTTTTAAGAAAGTGATACATGAACTGTTACATTATATTTCGTTCTTTGTCTGGTACCCTGTTTTGTTCAGAGTTGATTGTTTCTGTGTGTATGTGAAATTCCACAAAATCTTTTTTTATCCTATCTACCATGCTATGATCTTGACAATTACCTTGGTCGTAATCATCAATTTAAGAAAAAAAGTCTGCTGTGTGAAGCCTAAAGCTCTATCAAAACATTGCTGACTCCATTTCTATCTGACCATGTTATGGTCTTGACAATTATGGCCGGTCATAATCATCAATTTAAAAAAAAATCCACTGTGTTGAGCCCAAAGCTGTATCAAAACATTGCTGACCCCCATTTCATCAAACGTCAGCATTAATGATATAATAATAACCTTAGTGGTACATGTACTTTAGCTAACACTTCTTTCAGTAACGAAAACCTGACATTCGGAAACTGACAGCGGGAAAGATAATCGGATTACTTACCTTACCATAATTAAATATTGGTTCTGGACGTATATTAGTAATAAAATGTGGCCGCTTGTGAGGGGTCAGTTTTACATTTGTGCACTAATATGTTGGCTGCTGGTCACGTTAGTATGGTGGCCTTTCTTGAGGGGTACTTTTGAACACAAACTTGTACGTGCCAAGGGATTCTGGCCATAAAGAGTGGGTGGCCGCTGATCGGGGGGGGGCCGTTCATGAGGGGGACCACTGTATTGACAACCATAAACAAGATTATTTTGTCCTGGAAAACCATTTGTAGGCAGTTGCATTTAAATTAAGATTCAACTGTTAGTTTCCAATATTGGTCTGTTTTATTTAGTACATAGTCAATAATACTTTAGTTTTGTCTGTTTATCTGAAAGGACACTTCAAGGTCTGATTTTGGCTGTTTGTCATATGATAAGAGTGGCACCATCTGCATGTAGGTCAGTGGATGAAATACAGTTGCCTATTTTCAGTGGTGGATAGTTTATGAAAGTGAGAAAGAGGAGTGAACTCGGTATTGATCCCTGTGGTACTCCATATGTAATTAGTCCTTCTGTGGAAAATATGCCATTTATTTTGACTCATTGGTTTGTCTTTGATAGGATGCCAACCAATTAATCAAAGAGGTGTCACATTGATAAATGTTGAATTTGTTGATAAGATTGGGAAGGTCTTTTCTAAGATCTTCTTGTATGGATCAAACTGGTTTCCCTTTACCCAAGTCATTATTCCAGCTATTAGTCATGGAGATCAAGGCTGACTCACAGAAGTGGTTTTATCTAAATTTGGGTTGTTTTTTTTGAATTAAGTCAATAGAAATGATGTAGTTCTACATGATTGGTGTTATTAATAGGTTTCATAATTTTTTAAGCTGACAAAAAATTATTTAAATGTGTTTGCTATTTTAACATCCTCCTCAACAATATGGCCTTCCTGCTAAGTTGTTGGAATTTGGATGACGTTGCAGAATGTTTACCTGCACATAGTTTTGCTGAAAACATTCCACATTGATTTCTGATGGATAGTACTTGCCCCATTGATCATATGGTTTCTTTCTCCAAATTTTGTAATGTGCTTGTTAACCAACATATCTGAAATAAATCACAGGCTTTCTAAACATCTAGAAAATCAGAAATTAACTAATCATTTTAAGTCTTTAGTAAAGGTATGACTTGCATAAAAATTTGAATTGATGTATGAAGAACATCAGTTACATTGTCAAACATAGGTACAACTGTACCATACTCATCACATTGTCAAACATAGGTACAACTGCACCATACTCATCACATAATCAAACATCGGTACAACTGTACCATACTCATTGCATTGTCAAACATAGGTACAACTGTACCATACTCATCACATAATCAAACATAGGTACAACTGTACCATAGTCCAAGGAACATTACTGAGATCTTCCAGAAATGTATTGTTATCAAAATGTGTAAATGACCTATATGTTATGGTTTTATGAATTTTGGATTTTATAGTTTTGAAGCTGGATTTTCTGGTTAGGAAAATAGTGACATGATCACTAAGACTTAACCTAGGAATATGTATTTTTGTCACATATCCTTCTATATTTGTAAGGTTTTTGAGTGTTCAGTTTCTCATGTTCGTTGGTCCACTAACTGGATTATAACAATATTTTCTCTGAAATTCAACCAATTTATGTTTATCTGATGATAAGATCCCTGTTATAGTCACCTAAATTATTAACTTCATTTTGGTCGTCATTTACTTTGTGTAGCTGCTTTTCAGAATGCTCATTCCATCCAACCATTTTGGAATGGTATCTATAGACAGCATGCACTAGGAATGACTTTATATTAGACTGATTTACCTAGATGCATATTGTTTCAATTTTTTCTGATTCTTAGTCATTTCATGTCACTCAAACTCACATCTGAAATTGATGCTTTGAATTAGGAAGCTCGTTAAGTATTTGTGAATGTTCTAACACGGGGCTTGGCAACCTATTTTACATAGTGTGCCACCTTTTTTTTCCAGATTAATTACAAAATGAACGAACACGAGCACGTGTCACCAGTAAATAGTAACACTGTTAAAATCAAGATTTTAGGCTGCCCTCCACATGCCACACAAAATCTCTTGATGTGCCACCATAGGTTGCTGACTCCTGTTCTAACATGTTCTATGCATGCTTCAAGAAACTGTGAAAAGATGACAGCAGACCTAATCTCCTTGTGTGACACTTCTAGTAATATTTACTTTCATGCAATATTTGATCTAAGAATTAAAGAAATGGGTCTGTATTTTGGGAATATAAATATACATGGTGTGAATAGTTGATTTTAATATTAAGCTCAGTATTATTCATATTTGAGTTCAACAGAAAAATATTTAAGTGATTAAATGACAGTCATGTAAATGATCTAATCATGATACTAATCTGATAATTTTTAAATAAATCATAAGACTAACCCAGCAAGAAATGATTTTTATATTAGATATAGAAGATTACATGGTGAAGACAGAGATGTTCATTCTTCAGCTAAGGTGTAAAGGCTTATTTCCCTCAGACAAGGAAACAGTGGAACTTACTGAGTTGTTATCTGTCCCCCCCCATTACCCCCCCAAGAATGTGTAACTGAATACTGATTTAGGATGACTAATGAATTTAATTTTGTTCTGATCTAATGCATGTGAAAAATTATGGCGATTTCTTTTGACACTGACCAGAAAATTGTTTTATCTTTAATTATTTTCTGTAGGTGTTGCTAGCCTTGGTTTGATTTTTGTTTTTAATTCAGTAGAACATAAGTCACCAAAACATTTGAGTAGTTTTCAAGACTTAACTATTTCTGGTGACAAGAGCTGCATATCTTCCCATCCCCACCAAATCCCTGATGTTGGACTGCGTATATACATGATGGGCACTCACCATCTCTGTTATTAATTTATAAGCCCCAGATTATGAATTACTTTTCAAAATGCTGGTTCTAAATTGTTATTAAAAAACAATTATTTTAAGACAATTACTACATTGCAGATATATTCTCCTGGCAGAAAGTGAATGAAAGTGTGTGATTGAATCCACTCGGAATATGGAATGTAATAAAATTCCTCATGGGTTTAAATATTATTATCTATTTTTTAACCGATAACATCGTCATGGCAGAATTATTTCATTAGATCTAAGAAGAGTTTAACCTATAGACATGATCTTATGATTTTAGGAAAAAGGACAAAAAATTGGATCATTTTTTAAACCTTCCATCCTGACATTGAATAATTTACACTGTAATCTGGTGATAAATGACTGCTTGTGCTAATTGTTTAGATTTATTCATTTTGGTAGATACTGTCATACTGTTGTTGACTAAGATAAAGACTTGTATTATGAGTCTGTACTCTTAAAATAAGTAACAGAAAAGAATGAAAGACAACAAGCTCTGTAAAATTTAACAATTTATTTCCCTAGAATACAATGTGAAAATTTAAAAAAAACAACTTACGCTATAGTGAATTAAATCCCAAAATAATTCAAGAATTACAGACACAAGTCCTAGTAATTTAAAGTCCTGAATAAAATTCAGTTAAAGTCCAGAAAATATTTAAAAACTGAAGTCAATGACGTGTCTGTAGTAGCTGTTGAAGTGTTGATGTATCAAGTCTTTTATTGAATTACAGAAATATCATTCCAGGTTTGAATTCAGTATAAATGTGAATGTCTCTATCCAAGAATTGTATTGGAGCACTTTTGTATTTCCAGAGAAAATAACCACTTGAATTCAGTAATTTGAAGAAAATAAAATTCAGCCAAAACTTGTCACAACATAATACAACTTGGTGCTAGATGTTAAAGCACGAATAACCAAATCCTCACAATCGCAAGATTATATAGTTCTCTACTTGACCTCGGGTCACAATTAGCATTTTCTAAAACAAAAACATTACCTAATGGAAAATAACCTTCTGATGAGCCTTGTTTATTTACAACACAATAACCTGTAAAATTCACTGAGGAATCTTCATAGCCCTGGCCATAAATCAACATATTTAATTGCTCTAGTTTACCTGAATAAAAATCCTGATATTAAGTTCTTACACGTAGAGAATAATTAAGATATTATTAGTTGTTTACATAAAATGAAATTTATTAAAAAATGTTAAAAGTCAATTAGGTCAAGCAGAAATGAACTCAGATTTGGACAAGGCTAAGTCCAGCATACAATGTTACATTACAATAGCATGTAATGAAATAGAATTAAACTAACAAACAATTAAATTAAATAAGCAAAACACTAGGATATGAAGTAGTGTGATTATTAACCGATACATTTGTACAACGAGTGGTATATCATTGATACAGCGTACACTACATATATTTTATTTATATCACATACAAATACACATATTTGCCCTTTGAATGGAGTTATGATATGCTCCAGGCAACAGTGTATTGACCGAGTGAAAGAATGAACTTGCATCCGTGCGAGTGTGTCCGCTACAAAATGTAGTTGTATGCATTTTCTTGTTGTTCGCAATCACATGCAAATTGATAAGTTGATTGTTTTCTTTTTGAGTTTCTATTTTTATTCACATTTATTTAATCAATATAAGACACTTAAGATTTAATCATGAAAGCTGGTTTTTATGAAGAAAGAAGTGCACTACAAACACGGTTAGCTTTTTTTTTGTACGCAGAACATGAACTCTCAAGCATTCACTCTCTGGCGTATGGAAATTAAGCGAAATGACGAAGCAGCAAGAGGTAATTAAAATATTTTAATATATTTACAATTGATCTAAGTCATTATTCTGCCTAATTAACATTTCTAAAGACTATAAAATTCTCTCTCTCTCTCTCTCTCTCTCTCTCTCTCTCTCTCTCTCTCTCTCTCTCTCTCTCCCTTTGGACGGTTTGACTTAATTTACCATCATTCATAGGTCCAGAGTCATCGTCGTATGACAATAAACAAAAATCCCCAACGCTCGTATTTTCGTAGATTTTCGCCCGTATCTAGCTACGATAATCCAGAGAGAGAGAGAGAGCGGTTTAAGAACTGCAAGATCAGCGCATTAAATACGTTACGGTATGTGTACCTCGTAACCGACAAATTTAACTGAGAGTATCGAAAGGCTATCATTGATATTAAGAACACTGTAAATAGATTCCAAGGATAGTGTAAACATACGGTTACGACGAACCATATTCTTATAGGTTACTCGGTGCAAGTTCAGTTTTAACGTTTCGTCCAGCGCAATTTATTTTTCTCTCTTACTCCAGACTTTTGCATATTTTTTCCTTGTGCACGAGAGGGAGGGGAACGGAAAAAAGAAAGAATTCCGATGAAATTGTGTACAATTTTAGTTTCATTTAGAAAACAGGGACTATTAATACTTGTTATCAATATTTTTACATTTCATTTATGATTAGTGAGTAAAAATTTATAATTGATCATTATGCCTGCAGTTTAAAGAATGTTTATATATTCGTATTATTGCGCCATGGGCGGATCACAATTTGATATGCCAATAGTATTGGTATGTTAATTTGCTTTATATCAACACTAAAAGGCATGTTATTTTTAATGTATGTGGTATATATATATATATATATATATATATATATATATATATATATATATATATATATATATA